>CABHPP010123411.1:6282-24426 GCA_902168425.1 Peromyscus attwateri | reverse complement strand
TGACCAGTAACCAGTAACCAATACAATGACCAGTAACCAGTAACCAATACAATGACCAGTAACCAGTAATCAATAACCAATACAATGACCTAATTTTCTTATACCTGGCTCCACTTCTTTTTTTCTCTTTTTCTTCTTTCTTTCTTTCTTTTTTTCTTTTTGAGACAGGGTTTGGCTGTCCTGGAACTTGCTCTGTAGCCCAGGCTGGCCTTGAACTCACAGAGATCTGCCTGCCTCTGCCTCTCGAGTGCTGGAATTAAAGGCGTGTACCACCAAGGCCCAGCTCCCTGGCTCCACCTCTCAAAGGGCGCATCACTATTCAATAGCACCACAGGCTGGGGATTCAAGTCTTCAACACATGGACCTTTGGGGGTCATTCAGGATCCAAGGGCAGGGATTCAAAGCATGACCTGCAGAGTGACAGCCATTGTGAGAGTAGCTGGGTGAATGAGGAACGGATGAAGGACTGATGGGTCTTGCCTGTCTTCTACTGAGGCTATCTGGAAAGAGTGATGAAGAGGACGTGGAATTCATCAAGGTCTCTACAAGGGGGTTTGTCTGATGGTGTCTTGATGAGGTGCCATACTTGAAGTAAAGGTCCCTGAAGTGAGAGAAGTGATAGAAAATGAAATTTGAGTATTAACTATGGCTGGATAAAATTGGCTTTGAATGCCAGGCCCATGTTTGTTCTGTGAGATATTGTTTTAACTTAAAATACATTATTTTTATTTTAAGTATATGGGTGTTTTGACTACATGTATGCCTTTGCATCATGTACACGCCTGGTGTCCACAGAGGCCAGACAAGAACATCCACCTGAGGATGTGAGACACTAGGTGGGCACTGGGAATCAAACCAGGATCCTCTGCTCTCAACTGAGTCATCTCTCCAGCCCCATGTTCTGTGGAAGTTTAAGCAGGGGTTAAACTTACATTTTAGAAAACGTAAAGTGTCAGGTTTGGGGTAGAATAGTTCCAGGGACTGATGGGAGGCAGGACTGATGGTATCCAGAGTCTACAATTCTGGGTAGATCTGTCTGGGTCAATAGAATTCAGCTGGAGTGAGGTGTCCAGAATTGTCACAGATAGGACACAGTGCTGACATGCCTCTGAGGGCTTCTGTTCTTTCTTTCCTGTTCATCCAGACCTTGGATTGTTGGTGGGAGTTTCTGTCCCACCAGCCAGCTCCCAAATAACCACACAGAGACTTAATATTAATTATTAATGCTTACTCAATAGCCCAGGCTTAGTTTTTAGCTAGCTCTTACAACTTAAGTTAACCCAATCAGAGCAACACACCTTCACAGTGTACAGAAGGATTATTCCACAGCACTGGATCCCATATCCTGGGCAGTGCGCTGGTGTGCAAGCTTGGCGCCACAGGAATGGCAGCTGTGTTCAGGACAGTAAGCCTTGTTTATAGAAACCTAGCTTCCTGGGGCTGTTGACATGGCAGGAAAAGGAGCCTGTTGCAAAGCCTGCCGTCTGGGGCCCTTATGGTGGAAGAGGAGAACCCACCTTTGATTTTCACCTTCATGCCATGGCCTATGCATGTCCATTGTTCATGCACCCCAAATAAATGAGTGTTAAAAAGTGGAAAAAAAATGGAACCTCAACTATTGGTTCATCAGTGTGCCATAATTTTTTTTTAATTTTATTTTAGGGAATGTACTTCTGCCCGAGATTTTATGTGCAGTATGGTCTGTCCAACCCAGGCCAGGGCAAGGCACTTTTAGATAGTAACTTCTTGAACTGCTGTGAAGGTAGGCAGGTTGTTGTCATTTCTTAGGAAATAGTGTACTCTTACAAAGAGGTATGTTCTTTGGCTCATATACCAACCAGCATGTTATCTTCTTGGCTGAGAGGCAGAACTGAACATGGTGGAACCTGAGAGGCCAGGCGTGTCGTGTCCCTCCACAGTAGACAGACCAGGTGACCAATACCGTCATGGAGTGTAGGGGGCGAAGGGCAGTGTGACTGGCCTGCAGCCTCCATAGGCAGCTTGCTGGGGACCTCTGCTGTTTGTATTCTTTAATTCAATGGGGAGAGGTCTGGTGGCTGCCATGCTCCGTATCACAGCTGAACAGCCACGCAGCCTCACCTTCCGCTCCAGCTTGTCTGATAGGCAGGACCAGTGTGGTCCTATTGCCCTCTCTTACTTATTAGTAAGATATTATGCCTAGGAGGCGTCAGAGGCTCTGGCCACGCCCCCGCTATAACATGCAGATTTGTCTGGAGCTGAAGGGTTGCCGATCGTGATGTAAAAGGAAAACTGGACAAGGTAAGAGAGGACTCTAGGGTGAGGTGACCCAGTCACTTCTCTTAGTTATGGCCCTGTCACCAGTGATGGCAGCGGGTGTGATGGTGATGTGAAGGAATGGGCAGTGTGATTAGGTGTGAGTCTCCCCACCCCCAGCTGAGTGTAGAGACACCTTCTATCGTGTTGGTGTCCCAACACTGTGCAGGGACTGAGCCTTGTCACTGTCTCTGTTGACCTCAGACCTTAGAACAGCTATGGACCAGGGAGACAGCTAAGTCATCTCCCCCCCCCCCCCACCCCCCCAAGAATCCAGGTAAAAGATGCTTGCAATCCCAGCACCAGGGAGGCAGAGACAGGCAGATCCCTGGGGCTCACTGGTCAGTCAGTGTAGCCTACAGAATGAGTTCCAGGCTAGTGAGAGACTCTGTCTGAAAAAAAAAACAACAAAAAACAAAAAACAATAGGTACCTGAGAAACAAGAGCCAAACTTGTTTCCTGAACTCTACACCCCCTTTCCCCCAGGGTGGGCAAGGATGCTTGTCACCAGGCCTAATGACCTGAGTTTGATCCCTGGGATGGAAGGAGGAACCCACTCTGGCTTCCACATGCACACTCGGGCATTCTGGCAGCCCACCCGGGCATTCTGGCAGCCCACCCATACATGATAAATAAGGAAATGTTAGGAAAACAAATGTTTTTCCGAGAGAAAGAAAAGCTATGATTCCTGATGAGGATACAAGGGGCCAAGGATCATCCTGTGTCATGGCATTTTCTTCAGAGCAAGTCACGTATGCAAACCTCCGTTAGTCCCACTGATAAAGACGGGCTTCTAGGAGGTGACTCTGAGCACTGGGGGAGATGACAGCTCTTTGCCCTCTTGTTCCAGGGCCACTGAAATCACGCGCGTACACACACACACACACACACACACACACACACACAGAGAGAGAGAGAGAGAGAGAGAGAGAGAGAGAGAGAGAGAGAGCAGACCTAGCACTGGGAGAAGTCTGGAGAGAACCTGAGAGACGGAGATAAGGGCTCCATTCCATCATTTAACTCATTATACTGAGTGGGCCAAGGCTGGTGGTTGCTGTGCCAAAGCTCCAGTAGTATGAGGTGGGAGCTATTTCTGTCCCTTCTGGCTTGGAGTTCTGTGCACAGATGACGCCAATAAAACTTCCCTGGGAGGCTGCTGCCATGGCCACTGGAAACGGTGGCAGATTAAGCATCTTAAAATTCGATTGTGAAATCAATATGCCAATTACAGTAGTTAATCCTCTGCAAGGCCAAGTTCCTTCTTCTTCCCCAGTGGCTATGTGGCTCAGGATTCAGGACTGCATTAAGGTGTCACTGAAGGCCAGGTTTGTGGTTTCCTCTGTCCCTTTTGGGAGCCCTGTATTTTCTTTCTGACTTCTTTGGTCCCCCCATCAAAAGCCGTTGTTAAAAACTTGCACTCAGGTGTTGGAGATGGGGCTGGAAGGTACAGCACGTTCTGAGCCATAGTATTTTGTCCACATACTATTGAGCTTAGAGTTCTGTAGCCTAAGCATGCACATTGCTTCCTGTAAGAGGTGTAGCCTCGCTCCTTTGGTGTGTAGCAAAGTTCCCCAGAACATAGTCGTTGAGGAAAACATCCGTCATTTGTGTGGCATCTGCTGTGTGTTCTTATGCTCAGGGCTGGTTTTGGTTTTCTATTGCTGTGATAAGATGTCATGGCCAAGGCAAGTGATAAAAGAAAGCATTTAATGGGGCTTATGGCTTCAGAGGGTTGGAGTCCATGGTGGAACAAAGTCATGGTGGCGGGAACCCCTGAGAGCTTGCATCTCAACCCCATTAGCAGGAGGCAGAGAGCATGCTGGGAGTCGCATGAGTCTTTTTAAACCTCAAAGCCCATCCCCAGTAACACACCTCCTCCAACAAGGCCACACCACCTAATCCTTACCAAACAGTTCTACTAACTGGCCATCAAGCATTCAAACCACCACATTTCCACTCCCTGACCCCCACAGGCTCATAACCACAGCATAATGCAAAATCCACTTACTCTGACTTCAAAAGTCCCCATAGTCTTTCAGTCTCAACATTGTTTAAAAGTCCAAATCTCTTCTGAGACTCAAGGCAATCTTTTAATTGCAACCTTCTGTAAAATTAAAAAAGCAAAGTACATACTTTCAGCATGTGATGGTGCAGAATATACATTACGATTCTAAAAGAATAGGGGCATAGTGAGGAAATACTGGACCAAAGACAGACCCAAATCCAGCAGGGCAAATTCAAAATCCCATAGCTCCATATCTGATGTCAGAGAGCTTAGATGGCTCAGCTCTTTCAGCTTTGCTGCCTGCAAAATCCCCACCCAGCTCCACTTTGTCTCCACTCCCCATCTCTCCTTGTACATCTCCTTGGCAACAGGTATACGATGGCTTGGGCACCTCTAAGATCTTGGGATCTCCAATGCAAGCAAGTATTCACTTTCACAGCTTCTCACAATGGTGTCTCATGGCCTTTATTCCTCTCAGGGCCTTCATGCAGGGACTTCCCTGCCTGTCACACATTGCCTGGCCTCAGAGGCTCTCCTTAACCACGGAGGAAGATTCCACAACCCTTTTACTCCTGTATATTTCATGACTAAAGCAAGAACCATGTGGATGCCACTGCTAATTTTTGCTACCAACTTAGGGTGAATCCTGGTACTCTTCTTGAATCATGTTTGTAGTAGTTGTGATTGGTTGTTGCTTTTTGGGAGCAAGAAATTCCTTAGTCCTTTCCTTTCACAAGTTGTAAGCTTAGCTGGGTGGGGTCTTGCCTTGAGGATACCTTCTGGACTGGCCAGTTTTGTGTGTCAACTTGATACAAACTACTGTCTTCAGAGAGGAAGGAGCTTCAGTTGAGGAAATGCCTTCATGAGACCCAGCTGTAAGGCATTTTCTCAATTAGTGAACAATGAGGGGTGGGGGAGACCCAGCCCATTGCGGATTGTGCTGTCCCTGGGCTGATGGTGCTGGGTTCTATAAGAAAGCAGGCTGAGCAAGCCAGGGAAAGCAAGCCAGTAACCAGCACCCCTCCATGGCCTTTGCATCAGCTCCTGCCTCCAAGATCCTCCCCTATTTGAGTTCCTGTCCTGACTTCCTTCAGTAATGAACAGCAATGCTGAAGTGTAAGCCAAATAAACCCTGTACTCCCCGACTTGCTTTTTGGTTATGGTATGCAAAGGGACCAGCCTTCTGCAGATCAGAGAGACTGGGAGTGAGCTGCAGAGTCAGCAAGAAAAAAGCAGACTTCTTTTCTGAGGGCTAAAAGCTTCTTTCTCATTTATTTATTTATTTATTTATTTATTTATTTATTTATTTATTTATTTATTTTTTGGGAAAGGGTTTCTTCTGTGTAGTTTTAGAGCCTGTCCTGGAACTCACTCTGTAGACCAGGCTGGCCTTGAAATCACAGAGATCTTCCTGCCTCTGCCTCCGGAGTGCTGGGATTAAAGGCGTGCACCACCACTGCCTGGCCCTTTTGTTATTCTTTCTGTTGCTTGTTATACTCTGTTCTTTTTCTGTTCTGTTCTTCTACCCTGATGTTTCCTTTCTTCCTCTTTTCTGATGACTTCCTTCTCTACTACTTCCTGATATCTTCCTTCTCCTTTATTTTTTTTCTCTTCAAGCAATATAAAAATTGTAATGTGAGCTGGGTGGTGGTGGCGCACACTTTTAATCCCAGCACTTGGGAGGCAGAGGCAGGCAGATCTCTGAGTTAGAGGCCAGCCTGGTCTACAGAGTGAGTTCCAGGACAGCCAGCTGCACCGAGAAACCCTGTCTTGAAAAACAAAAAACAAAAAACAAAACAAAAACAACAACAACAAAAAAACAACCAACCAAACAAAAATTACAATGTGGTTACATTCTATTTAAGTGAATGATTACAATGAATACAAGTAAAAAGCAACATGTTTTCCATATCCCTTACATGATTAAACATTTTAAATATTACAGGTGAAAAACAAATTATCCCCCAGAACCCACATACATTCATGTCCAAGCAACTTGCTATAGATTAACAGAGTATAAGCAAGCAAGGTATTTTTCTCAGCTAGTTCTTCTACTGGCAAGCTGCATTTTGTGGTTACAAAGAAAGGAACAATCATTTTATTATTTTTCTCAAAAGATAATCTTATAAAAAATGTTAAAAGACTCACAAATCTAAATTTTTATATATGAATAACAACCACTCAGCTCTACTTGGAATCCTCAGGGTACATAACCACTCATCAACAGATTTTGTCAGGAAGCTGAGGCCAGAAATGGGTACAAGGAATTAATCATCATCTTTGATCACCAACCCACCCTAGCAAGAAAGGTACATCAGCCAGCAATAGCCAGGCCGCCATTGTTTTTGTTCCTGGACCTCAATGAGTCCCTTGCTCAACTATTAAAAATGTGCCTTTCTAAACTTTAAATTGTACCCCCAGATTTTCTACCTCATAGCCACGAACAAAAACATCTTAGCCTAATCTTAAGTCATTAGTTAAAGCTTTGTTTTAGCTATGATGTACACCAAAACCTGTGAACACATCTCCCAACATTAAGATTAAAAGAACTTGAGTTGGTCTAGCTTCTGGGATTCCTTAATCATTAACCTAAGCCACAGTCTATATGGCTTCTCAAGAGAAACTCGTAAGTTCTGGCTGTGTGACACTTCCTTGTTCTTATTTTCCACTCTATGCTGCTCCTGCTTTATCAGGGGTGGGGGCAACACTATATTCTACCTTTACCTATATTAATTTTCCCACTAAACTAACCTGTATCATAATCCCTTACTATATTTGTTAGAAATTCTTAATCATCAAAATTCTATTTAAACTAGCACTATTATTGTATAAAATCATCGCTTCAGTTAAACAGTACAACTTAAGAGGAAATCATCTTCATAATCCACAGATAAAAATGCCCAGTAGAATGGGATCATGCCATGAGCTAATCACGCTACCTTAAAGGCAGTGGGGATCCCTCAACATCCCATTCATTCCATGCCAGATACCAGAGAAAAATGGTAGTGGCAAACATGTAAAAGCACAGCAGTAGCAAGAGACGTTCTAGAGACAAAGCCCTTGGGACCTTGCCTATCCAAGATTCACCCATCAGTGCCTCTCATGCTGATGGCCAAACTCCTGAAGCTCAGGTGCCACCTGCTGCTCCTCTGACATGGTCACCTGCAATTGTGTTTTTGTTGCAGCAGTGGAAACCCTAACTAAGACACCCTCCTTTGTGCCAATGAAGATCAGGACTCTCCTCAATCTACTTATCTCTTTTAGCACTAGATTTCCTGGTGCCCTTTTTTCTCTTCAAACTATACAGTGTGTATTTCCTTTTGTCTCACTAGCTTTTTTCTTTTTTAAATTGTAGACCTGCATAAGAGTGATCACTAATAACCACAAGACAGAGTTAATATTATGGTACCTTGAAATCTCCACCAAAGAAATTAGTCCATTGCTTTTTGGCCTTAGGAAAATTCTTAGGACAATGACAGAAGACAGCCAGATACTTTGTGAAAGTATCACATGAGTGAACTCTGGTCCTGTTACTGTTAAAGTCCCACCTTCCCTCTTCTGATGCTAATCTTGGTTGTCAACCTGACTACATCTGGAATCAGCTGAAACCCAAGCAGCTGAGTGCACCTGGGAGGGATTTTCTTGATTGGACCATTTGAAGTGGGAAGACTCACCCTAAATCTGGGCCACTCCTTCTGTTGGCAGCCCGCATGAAAGGACATGGAGGAAGGAAGCTTTTGCTTTTGGCCTGCTTGCCCTCACTCTTGCTGGCAAGTTTATCTGTCGTGTTGCTGAGGCGTTCCTTTTCTGGCATTAGAATCTACTTTGTTGGGATTCCAATGGATGTAGACCGAAGACCAGCTGGAATCCTCTGGGGGACTCCAGCACCAGATTGGGACTACTGAGAGATCTCGTTTCAGGGACTGAACAACTACCGGATTCTTGGCCTTTCCACTGGGAGACATCCTTTGTTGGACTACCAGGACCACAGCCTGTAAGGCACTCCAATAAATCCCATATGTCTATATATTCTAATAGTTCTGTTCCTTTATGAGAACCCTGCCTAACATAGCTGGTCTAAGACAATTTTAGCTGTGTCTGCTCATGTAGCTGTGATCAGTTGGTAGGTCATCTGGGAGTGTGTTGATCTCCAGGGGCCTCATTCTCAAGTCTGGAAGTATGTCAGTCCATTGCCTGGGGTGAAGGACTCAGGGCTGTGTACCTCCTAGTGGGCTAGCAAGGTTCGATCCCATGTCAGTGGCATGGCAGGCTTCGTGTGTGTGTGTGTGTGTGTGTGTGTGTATGCTTGTATTATGTTAGAGATCATGCCTCATCCCTTTCTAAGTACTGAGGTTTAGAAGTACACATTTATGCCAGCTGTATTTCTGTTGGTGTATTCACTACTAGTGCTCACTTCACTTATCTCTTTAAATATTATGCAGATGCTGCCGTTTCTTCATTAATTGATTTTAAACATTGTTTATTGACTGCAATGGGAGCTGGTGATTGAGCCCTCCGTGAACTTCCTTCCCTTGGCTCTTCCTCCATCCTTAATACACTTTTATCACAACTTTTGGTTAAATCAATAGTCAGTGTTTATGCCGTTATGACAGTAAATTATGCTTACTGCGAAGTGGAGCAGAGGATGATGATGTTTCCTGGAGTTAATGCCCACACATTTCCCCTTTATTGTGTGCCCATCTCTGTTCCCTTTCTAAATGCTGCATTAGATCAGTGAAATGGGAATTCATATCACTTCCCAAGTAGCTAAACCACTCTTCTATCCATTTCCTCTTTTCCTGGATCTTCACACTCGGGTTCCTGGCTGTGGAGGGCTCCCTCCTGCCCTGACCCTCACCCTTGTCCCTGTGGTCTCAGAGCTCCCCTTAGCCTTTTGCAGCAAGGCTGTGATAGATTCTGGGCTCCTTCCTTATTTCACACCACTGATCTGCTGAAGTATTTCTTCTAATATCTAAGAACATGGACACGAGGGTGAAATTTTTGGGTCCTTGAATATCTATAAATGTTCCTCTTAAATGAACTCCTAGATGTGGGCTTGAATAAATGGGATTCATTTAGAAAACACTCTGAAGATATGGGATGGCAGGATTGGAATGGTAGGAAGTTGAAAGACTTCATCCACTTTAGGTGAAGTGCCAATCTCAGCTGAAGAGCAACTCAAGGCTGTAGCGCTTCCATGATGATTCTCTGGCCAGTCGCCAGCTACAGGTCCCTTAACATCAAGAGTGTGTACTCCAGTGGATAGTCATCTGAGGACCATTTTGAACATGAGACTCTAGAAGCAGACACTAGAGCTGGTGGCCTAGGGTTGGGAGAAGCTGTCTAGGAGATGCTGGATCAGTAGATTCTGTGTTCAACACAGGAAAATAAGGCACAATTATTGGAGGGACTATAAACAGTTTCTAAGTATGATAGCCTTATGATGGTTAATCTGGTCCACTTGGTGGGATTTAGAATCACCATGAAAATAGACCTCTCATTGTGTCTGTGAGGGAATTTCTAGATTAGGTTAACTGAAGTAGGAAGACCCACCCTAACAGTAGCCAGTGCCATTCTTCAGACTGGGGTCCTGGGTTGAATAAAAAGGAGAAAGTGAACTGAGCAACCTCATTTATCTCTGCTTCCCAACCATGGATGCAATGTGACCAGCTGTCTTACACTTCTGCTGCTGTGCCCTCCATGCCATGATGGACTGTACCCATCAAACTGTAAGCCCAAATAAACCATGTCATACCCATCAAACCATAGGCCAAAACAAACCATGTCACACCCATCAAACCATAGGCCAAAACAAACCATGTCACACCCATCAAACCATGGGCCAAAATAAACCATGCCATACCCATCAAACCATGGGCCCAAATAAACCATGTCACACCCATCAAACTGTGGCAAAATAAACCATGTCATACCCATCAAACCATGGGCCCACTTAAACCATGTCATACCCATCAAACCATGGGCTCACTTAAACTATGTCATACCCATCAAACCATGGGCCCACATAAATCATGTCATACCCATCAAGGCCCACATAAACCATGTCATGCCCATGAAACCATGGGCCCACATAAACCATGTCATACCCATCAAACTGTGGCCAAAATAAACCCTACCTCCATTAAGTCACTTTGCCAGGCATTTAGCTGCAGTGAGTAACACAGGCCTCCTTCAGGGACTTTCAGAACGACATAGAACTACCCAGAGGGAGCTGCTCCCATGAGGTTATAGAATCTGGTCTTCAGCAGGCCCACTCTCCTGGAAGTGGAAGGTTGGGCCCTTTAAGCTTCTACATAGGCTTAGAGTGACCTAGAAAGAAGCCCTGTCCCTACTGGAAGAAGGCTCTCCTGCTTGAGTCACAGCAAGGAAGCTGTAGAGCACAGCCAATCTTGGACGCCTTAAAGGAAGTGGCATCTTATGAGGCTGGGCTTCTGGTAGCTTTGAGGACTGCTTCCCATGTACAGAATCTGATGCATGTGAGTTCTGGAATGTGGTTCTTTTAAATAGACAGAAGGTAACTAATAGTTGGGAGAGCAATGCAAACATCCTATAGCTGTGTACAGAATTCTAGATTCAATGATTTTTTTCTGAGAATGAATGAATGAATGGATTTATGTACACATGTAACCTATGCATACACATTTGGAGGCCAGAGGAGGATAGCAGTTTGTTTTGTTCTACCACTATTGTAGATTATTATCTTAACGTGTGTTACTTTTCTTTATGTTGCATTTGTTTAACTTTGTGAAGCTGTGTTACTGTACCTGTTTAAAACACCTGATGATCTAATAAAGAACTGAATGGCCAATAGCAAGGCAGGAGAAAAGATAGGCAGGGCTGGCATGCAGAGAGGATAAATAGAAGAAGAAATCTAGGAGAAGAGGAAGAAGGAACGAGAGAGAAGGAGGAGGACTCCAGGGGCCAGCCACCCAGCTACACAGCAAGCCACGGAGTAAGAGCAAGATTTACAGAAGTAAGAGAACAAGAAAAGCCCAGAGGCAAAAGACAGATGGGTTAATTTAAGGTTAAGAAAAGCTGGCTAGAAACAAGTTAAGCTAAGGCTGGTCATTTTTTAATTGAGAATAAGCCTCTGTGTGTGATTTATTTGGGAACTGGGTGGCGGATCCCTTAAAAGAGCCAAAAACAAAGATCAACATACCACTTCTGCCTATCTTCTTGAGACACAGTCTCTTGTGTGATGAAGGCTTGGTCCCCAGCTAGGGGAAACTTAGATGGGTGGGTGCGGACTAATTGGAGGGCACTGGGGACGTACCCTTGAAGGGTATGTTGGGACCTCAGCTCCCCTGTTTCATTCTTCCCTGGCTTCCATTAGGTCGGTAGTTTCCTTTCTATCCCTACAGTGATGCTCTGCCTTGTCACAGGCCTAAGGTGATGGGGACAAGAGACCAAGTTACTAGAAACAGAAGCCTGTAAAATCGTGAGTCAGAATTAATCTTTTCTCCTTTCAGTATTTTTTTGTGGGGGGTGGGGGTGGGGGATGTTTTGTCACAGCAACACAAACCTGACTAACCCAGGTGTCGTTTTAGCAGTGCTCTACAAGGGAGAGCTGACAATAAGCGCAGACAACCTTCCTGCCTACCTACAAGTCAGGGAAGGAATGTGTGGGTCTAGGAAGAAGCAGAGTGGCCCCCCACCACCTCCTGAGCACAAGTTGCTTATGTCTGCAGGATGGGTAATGGGTGCCAAATGAGACCATAGGCTCCTTCTCATCTGAGGGTCTGCAGGTCTCAGGTGGATGCTGCCAGGGCAGGTGATAGAGAATGGACGCCAAATGAGACAATAGGCCCTTTCTCCATTAGGCTCTGCAGGTTTGGGGTCATGGCTGTCAGGGCAGGGCATGTGCTGGGCACAGGACAATCCCCGGGAAGATGGCCTTGGGGCTGTGGGGCTGTGGAGAGAGCCGAGCTGGCTGGAGTGTTTGCTGCACAAGTGTGAGGATCTGAGTCCCATCTCCAGAACGGATGGGAAAAAGCCAAGTGTGTGGTGCACGTTTGTAGTGCCAGTTCTGAGGAGGCAGTGACATCCCAGGTGTATCCCGGGGATATACTCAAGCAGCCAACCTAGCCAAATCCAGGTGACAGTGTGGGAATGCGTATCAAAAAACATGGTTGTAGTTTTTTTTTTTTAACTCTTTGGAGGGCCTGGCACCCGGCTCCCAAATAAATCACATGGAAGCTTATTCTTTCTTATAAATGCCTGGCCTTAGCTTGACTTATTTCTAGCCAGCTCTTCTTAACTTAAATCATCCTGTCTACCTTATGCTTCTGGGCTTTTATCTTTTTCTATTTCTGTATACCTTTCTTTACTTACTTTGTGGCTGGCTGTGTAGCTGGGTGGCTAGCCCCTGGTGTCCTCCTCCTTCTTTTGCTCCTCAATCTTTCCTCCCAGATTTCTCCTTATATTAATTCTCTCTGCCTGCCAGCCCTGCCTATCCTTTCTCTTGCCTAGCTACTGGCTGTTCAGCTCTTTATTAAACCATCAGGTGTTTTAGACAGGCAAAGTAACACAGCTTCACAGAGTTAAATGCAACATAAATGAATGCAACACATCTTTGCATCATTAAACAAATGTTCCACAGCATAAACAAACGTAACACACTTTAAAATAGTATTCCACAACACATGGTAGCCTTGAGGAAGACACCCAAGTTGTTCATGGGCCTCCATATGCATGCACATACATTCACAGACACACATACAGACACACACACACAGACACACACACACACAGACACACACACACACAGACACACACACACACAGACACACACACACACAGACACACAGACACAGACACACAGACACAGACACACACAGACACACACACACAGACACACACACACACACACACACACACACACACACACACACACACACGTACCATTGGAGTGTGAGCCTTCACGGGGTGGTTCTTAAAGCCCATTGTCTTTAAAAGCCTCTTCCTTCTCTGTGTCTTGCCCTAGAGACACAGGGGGCCCTCCTGCCTCTTGGGAAAAATTCTGGCTGCTTTGATGAGCTGGTCAGTACTAGTTCTGATTCACAGGCTCTTGGAGCTTAGTGAGAGTTATCTTTTGTCCAGCCAGATTTGCATAAATTACGTGCATCTTTTGGTGCCTCTCCCCAGTGTGAAGTGAAGAATTCTAAGTCCCCATGGGACCAAATGTGAACCAGTGGAATTCATTTCAGATGAACTTCCTGAGTGTTCATTCCACATCTTCCCTGCACTGGTTAAACATCCCTGGTGCCCAAATCCAAACTCTAATGTGCTCTAAAAACTCTTTGAGTACTGACATGATACCCTAAAGTGGAAAATTCCAGGTGACAGACTGCAGTCAGAAGGCAGATGCACTGAAAAATGTATAAAATTCTCTTCAGGCTATGTATATAAGAGACATAATGAGGTCTGGGCTCAGTCAGCAAAGTGCTTGCTGTATAAGCATGTGGGGGTTCGAACCCCAGAACAAGTATAGTAGAAAGCCTGGTGTTGAGGCACACATTTGCAGTCTTGGTGCTGGGGAAGTGGAAACCAGGATCTCTCAGACACACTGGCTAGCCAGCTTAGCCTAACCAGCAAGCTCCAGGTTCAGTGAGAGAGCCTGTCTCATAAGACAAGGTGATGGTTCTGAGGGCCAACACCCGAGGCTGACCCCTGACACCCCCCCCCCCTTCCACCAAAGACACCTAAATCAATTCTAAAATTATATTTGGGTCCCATTGCTAGGTTTTCTCATTATTTACATGCACCCAAAATGGAAAAAACAAACCAGTTCTGGTCTCACAAATTTTGGGTAAGGAATCCTCAACCTGTATTCATTTTCTGATGCTGTATAACTGATCGTCACAATGTCACTAGTTTAAATAGGCGAGGTGGCTGGGTTTTCTGTTCAGGGAATCACAGGGTGGAATGAGAATTTTGCTGGGCTGATCTTTCTCCTGGAGGATCTGGGTGCTTCTTCCCAGCTCACGGGTGCAGGGCTCAGTTCCTTATGGTTGTAGGACTGAGTTCATGCCACCTTGAGGGTGTCCTCTGGGGCTGCTCAGCTTCACGTGGCCCCCTCTGTCTTCCAGGCAGCTAAATTGCCTTGAGTCTATTTCGGGCTTCTAAGTCCTGATTTGCTCTTCATTTCTGAAACAGGGAAAATGTCATGTGATGGGGGCTGGTGTGATTATATCAGGCCCACTAAGACAATCTTCTGACTTTGAAGTCATTTGTGCCACATGACAGCTTAATCTCAAAGGCCAATCTACCATCGTCTTTTAATATGTTTGCATGTGTTCATGTGTGTAGGGGCCTGTGGTGGTTTGAGTGAGAGATGTCCCCTGGGCTCAGGTATTTGAATGTCTCCCAAGTCTCAGACTTGGGAGACAGGGACTTGCTGGAAGAGCTATGTCATTGGCTTTTTTAAAATGTGGGTTCTGAGCCAGGCAGTGGTGGCGCACGCCTTTAACTCCAGTACTTGGGAGGCAGAGGCAGGTGGATCTTTGTGAGTCCGAGGCCAGCCTGGTCTACAGAGCGAGTTCCAGGACAGCCAGGGACACAGAGAAACCCTGTCTCAAAAACAAAAACAAAAAAACAAAACAAAACAAAATGTGGGTTCTATGGCTCAAACTGATGTCATCATGTTTACTTATCTGAGCTGTCACCACACCCCATAATATTCTTAATCCTAGGATTTTTCAAAAAATATTCATATGAGCAGTGGAAACCCTGGGGCCATGAGAGAATTCTGCCTTCTATTCTCTGGGCCAGAGTCCCTGGGGTAGAGGGCTGGGCCCGAGTGCCTCACAACTGACCTCTTCCACTAATAAACTTAGTCTTCTGGCATGGAAAGCTACTCAACACCCTATTGCTTATTACTCCTCAAGAGGCGATGACTTTATTTCTTCCTTGCTGTGGAATCCCAGGTAAGTGATTCAACTGCCTGGTCCTTGCGTATCTCATTTATTAAACTGAGGTATAGCATGCCATACTGTGCTTCCTGCTTATCGATGTGCCCAGCTACCCTAGTATCTCAGATGAGCCACTGTCTCTCCTGTTGTCTGTTAGTGGCTAAACTGGAGACAATGAATCAGCCAACTTTGATTGACTGATAGTGCTCTGCTGAGGCCTGTGAGGTTAGCCTGCTCCCGGCAAGGAGGAGTTCGGGATCGGTTGTGCTTATTAAAGGCCCTGTATAAGAGGCTGGACTCTCTAGTCATCTACTTTCTGAGTTCAGAATCAATGACTTGCAAATTTCTACTAAATGCATATTTACAGATGTCTTCTAGGTGCCAAGGGCATGTGGCATATTGCCAAGATATCTGCTCTCGACAGAGTGTCAAGAGGTCGCCTCACGGATGCTGACAATTAACAGGAAGGCTCTTGGGGGTAGTATGTGGTCTAGCTTTGAGCTGGACTGTGACGAGCTCAGTAATAAGAGTCTCAAGACTGGTGTCAAGAGATAAGAGGAAGGCAGGCGGAAAATGCACATTACCGACGCTTTCTGCCCAGGACCACTATTGCCTGTCTCGCTTGCCCTCCTGAGTATATGCTATACCTCAGTTTAATAAATAAGATACGCAAGGACCAGGCAGTTGAATCACTTACCTGGGATTCCACAGCAAGGAAGAGATAAAGTCATCGCCTCTTGAAGAGTAATTAGCATTAGGATGTTGAGTGGCTTTTCATGCACAGGATAGCTAGAGAGCCCCTGTCTCCTACACCTCCATACCAGCCATTCTGATTCCATAGGCATTTACCCATCAACTGATAATCCTTCTTTAGACAGGGAGCCTGGTACACACTGCCTATCAGTGAGGAAACATCCCTTTCTCCCAGGGGACATTAATAGCAACAGGGTCAGGGGCTGCTTGTTACCAGTTGGGTTCCTAATCACTCTCTAAATCCCTTATGCCCTGTGAAATCAACATGATTAACTCTTGGAGCTGGTTTATGAAGCCTGGTGGAAGAGAGGCCAAAGCAGCCCAGGGACAGCTAATTTGATCAGAGGTTGTGATTTCTACCTCTGCCTCTGTGTCCAGGGCAGATAAAAGTAAGGGAGGGTGGTGATGCTTAATTAACCCTGGACTTCTTTGATGGGCTCATTAGCATATAGATGAGGGTCTTCTCCCAACGTGGCTCTGATGCTGCCTCTATTCTCTGTGAAGGGGTGCTGGGCACTTGGGGAGTGGCAGCCCCGGCCTAGCCAGCCTTGTGGATCTCATTCTGCTTTTAATTAAAAAAAAAAACAAAACCTATTTTATTTTAGTAGTGCTGGGGCTCAGACTTATAGCCTTGGATAAACTAGGAAGAGTGCTCTACAGCCATGTTATATCTCCAGCCTCTTTTCTACTTTAGATTTTTCTATTTCCACTTTTTAGGTGCATGTGTATGTGTATGTGTATATGTGTGTGCACATTCATGTCCGTGTCCATGTATGTGTGTGCATGTGGAGGCCAGGAAATAACTTTGGGCATTGTTCTTCAGGTGCCATCCATCTTTTTATTTATTTTATTTTATTATTATTATTATTTTTAGGCAAGGTCTTAACTAGCCTATAGCTCAGCAAGTAGGCTAGGCTGTCTGTCCAGCCAGCCTCAGGGATCCACCTGCCCTATTGCCCAGGACTAGGATTACAAGCACATGCTATCATGCTTGGCTTTTCCCATGTGGGTTCTGGGGATTGAGCTCAGGGAATGGTCACACTCTTCTTGTGAGGCCCAGAGATACAGTGTCTATGGACTGGGATCATCATCCCACCCAGGGATGATCAATGTGAGGCCGATCAATGTATTATGTTACAAATAACGATCGCAGCACATTTACACAGCACGTGAGCCCCGAAGTGTAACCTGTCGGAGGGCCAGGCTGGAAGTGTCAGCGTCCTGGCCTAGCAGCTCTGCTCTTTACAAAGCACGCCTTTTTGCGCGTGCGAGGGGGGAGGGGGGGGGATGGCTCACTCAGTCACGCGCTTGCCTCACAAGTATGAAGTTCTGAGCTAAGCTCTCCAGAAACCACATGAAAAGCTAGGCATGGCCAGGTATGGTGGTGGCTCATGTCATTAATTTCAGCACTTGGGAGGAAGAGGCAGGTGGATCTCCGAGTTCTTAGCCAGCCTGAGTTACAGCAAGTGATTTATCTGAGCCATAGGAGACCCCTCTCCGCATCTGCAAAAACAGAACCAAACTTGGTGGTGCTTACCTGTCGTTACGGGAGGTTATGGGAGGCTTGGGAGCCACCTAGTTTACTTGACTAAGTTCCAGGCCAGGAGAGACTCTGTCTTGCACTCCCACATGTGTGCACACACACATACCCACAGAGTGTTCTTCCCCTCCTATGTACCCTCCCAGTGACCCAGTGTGCTTTAGGACATGTGATGTGCGCGCCCTGGCAGCCCACACTGACTTTAAATCAACACTGTGAAAGAAGTCTCTGCGTCCTTTGTTAAAGCAAAGCTGCTTCCCTATGGTACGCACCTGCCACCGGAACAAGCGGAGGGGCTGTGTGAGCTAAGCGCCTGGTGAGTGCATAGGTGGGGAGCAGAGACTACAAGGAAATCGCAGGAGGACGCTTCCAGGTTCCCCACGCCTTGACCACAGCAGCTCAACAAGAGGGTGTCTGCAGAAAAGCTTCAGCAGAGCTTTGCCCATTGGGCTCATAGGATAAACTTAAGTTGGCACAGTGGCCTATGCCTATAATCTCCGCAGGAGACAGGAAGTGGTGGGAGGGTCAGGAATTCAAGGTCATTTTCAGTTACATAGCCTGTTAGAGGCTAGTCTGGTCTGCCTTTGTCTTCAGAAAGAGAAAAAATGATTCTTGCTCTC
>CABHPP010123410.1:0-73792 GCA_902168425.1 Peromyscus attwateri | reverse complement strand
GGTGAAGAAGTGCCCTTGCCTCGACTGCTGACAGTACGAATGCAATGCTGTCCTTTCTGGACAAGCGGGACACAAGGAAAGCGACCACTGTACTCTGCCAAGACAGGGTAAGATGGTCTTTCAGAATTCCTGCTTCTGAAAATGGTCTGTCAGATACTCTAGGCCTGTAGCCAATTTGAAAGCACCAACTATGCTGAGAAACATTAGGTGACTGTCCAGGCTGTCAGCTGTCTCAGTCTACTTTTGCAAGATTCCCGAAAGTTGCTTGCATCCATCTACCATTTCTCAGGTACCATTATATTCCTTCTCAGGTCTTTGATGGGATTGAAGACTAGCAGTTATAGTTACAACTTAGTATATATAATATCTTAGATAGAACATATTAAGTATTAGATTCAGGTTCTTTAGGATAGGATACCTTTTGGAATGATCTTTGTAACATGCCATTTACCTATGCTCTATACTTCTCTGGATTTTAGTATGTGTTTCTTGCTTGATATTGTTTGCATTGATTGTAGTTCCATCTTATATAGGTCATTATCCTTCATTACTCCTGGACAATATTTGATAACCATTCCTTTGTATATAATCTTGTATTAAGTTAGAACCTTCTTATTTAGACAAAAAGGGGGAGATGTAGTGGGTAGCCATTCCAGCTTTGGTCTGGAAGTTCCAACCCCCATTAAGGCTTCTGTAACTATCACGCCTACAAGGCAGGGCCAAGGGAGGGCCTGAAGACCTGAGATCGGGACGCGCGGCGCTCTCTTGTTTGGCTGGACCTGGACGCGAGAGGTAGTCTGAGGAGAGTTCTCCAGAGAACACTGCTGGACTGCGCTGCGCCTTTTCCAGAACCCGCCACCTACCTATCCCTTCATTTGTAAGTTACCCATTAAATAAATCTTCCTTTTAACTACGTGGAGTGGCCTTAGTAATTTCATCAATACCTTGGCTTATAGGAAATAAGTTGAGTCCTCCTTCCATAGAACAGCAACTTGGCTGACTGTCTGATACATTGTTGGTGAATATGATGTAGATTCCAAATTTTATGTTAGATGAGTCTCTAGTTTTCATGTCTAAACTGCCTTCATTTTGTTTTATGAACACGGCTGATGACATAATCCAGATGCACAATACATGGTAACCTATGTGCTTATGAAATCGTAAGCAGAATATTTGTTTCTATGCTACAGAAGCAAAAGAGAGTAAGAGAAATTTAGGATGTTGCTTCTACTAAAACCTGATGGTGTCCCCTAAAGCCAGGTTAAATCTTGAAAAATATTCTCAGCCCATGTAGCTGTAGTTCAGGATCAGAGGCAGCAGTCCAGCCTCACACTCCTGTGTTTCTGAGTGGCCTATGACTTGTACCAATGTGGGAAAGTTACGCCAGTAAAGCCAACAGTAGTAAGTTGCGACAACTTCTGAGTCCAGGCTGATGCTGCTGGGTGTAAAATCTGTTCACTGCCACTGAACATCAATGGAACCCTGCCTTCAAACTAGATTCCCTATAGATCAGGAGCTTAAGAGATTTTCCTGATTTCTGATGATAACATGATAATCAGCAAGTGATGGTGACTTTGTTTCCCAGAGATGCAAACAGGAACAGTGGAGTCTATATTATCTGCATGTCACATCTGGAAATTGACATTAAACATACAAATCAAATAGCCACAGGATTCATGTTACATGAGAAATTACCTGAGCAACCAGACTGTCCTAACAGCAATGAATAAGACACTATACATTGTCGTCTTTCTTCAACGGGGAGGCAGAGTACCAGGAACACAAGAGCCTGAAAGGGACCTCATGTTCATGCTGTCCTAACTGCCATTGACTCCTCTTAGTCTGTGACCAGCCTATGAAGAAGTCTCCATGGCTGAGGGCTTCTCTCTGGCACATGTAATTCAGCATCAGCCTGTCTATGTTGGGCAAAGCTGCTGAGCTGCCTTACAGCAGTAACCCATCCTGTCCCAGCATCAGCAGGTGTCCCAGGCTAGAACTGTGATCCATATTTATCAATGAAAAGACAAAGTTAATTTTGAGTCATCAGAGCAGGATCCTGTTTTGAATAACTGCAGGTTCAGTGCATGTTTTACCTGCTGTTGTCCCATGTAGGGCAGTGTCATCCATCATGGCACAGTCTCAGAAGTGCAGGATTCCTCACAGTCACCCGGCCCCCAGTTGGCGTCGGCTGATATTATTGATGCCTGCGTGTCTTCTTTGCTCCATTCCCTGTTGTTCTTGGAATGGATTAGAAGTGCAGTAATAACAACTACTATCAGAGAACTTTCTAGTTCAGGGTAAAATGGGCTGAAGTTGCCTACATTTCCCACCCCCTAGTTTGCCTTCTTCTTGTGACTTAGGCCCCTGTCATGCCATCAACTCCCTATCAATTGCTCCTCTCACCCATCCTCACTCCATTATCTTCTACGCTAAGTAACTGGCCTGACTGCCCTGTTCATGACCACAACATTTATCACAGGGAATTTCAGTACTTTATCAAGTCCTGTGATCTAACCATACAATGACTATATATAGCTCTGACCTACACCCTTTCTCCTGAGAACAGAAAGCATATGTAGACATCATCTTAGGCATACATCAATGCTCTTTATACCCACTGAAAACAATCCAATCAGTGTTGTATGCGCCAATTCCCATTGTATATACCAACCCATTTCAGGAGATCCCTAAAAACAGGGCTTTAGGATTACATGCCTCTGACAGGAATTGCAAATCCTGCCTTTAAGACATCCCCCCTGGACCAATCAGAGGTCACCACTCTCTGTTCAGGGGATGGAAGGCACTCCTACCAAACATAAATAGAGTACACCAGCATCACTTTTCCATTGTTTCTTGACTACTTTCTATAGCTAACCCCTCTCTTGTTATACAACAGTCTCAAAACGCCCTATGTCTCAGCATAGGCACTAGGTTCCAAAAGGCCGGCTCATGCACTAGGGACAGGTCTCAGTCTCACTGGCTGGGGGCCCCCTAAACAGTTCAAGCTAAACAACTGTCTCACTTGGAGGAGGGGATTGGACCTGCCTCAATTGAATGTACCAGGCTCTGCTGACTCCCCAGGGGAGACCTTGCCTTGGAGGAGGTGGGAATTGGGGGGTTGTTGCAGGGGGAGGCTGGGAGGTGGGAGGACAGAGGAACTCATGGTTGATATGTAAAATGAATAGAAAATCACTTAATAAAAAGGAAAAAAAACCCTATGTCTTCACTAAATTTTCATGACAAACCCTCCATGAAGCATTCAGAATCATTCCCTTTTCAGTACACCCTTACCACTTTCTTAACATCTGTTCATTTGTGATTGCTAATTGTTTAATACTATAAAAGTCAGATCATCAAGTTCAAATGGACAAAAATAGACCTAAATAAAAGCTGTAAAATATTTGACTTTTTAAAAATATAGCTTTATATGTCAACTATATATACTTATGTATTGTCTACACATGTTTAGGTTTTTATTTCATTTATATGGCATCTAATGAATTTGTTAGTACTCATTGATATAAATTATAATTAGTAAAATAAGCCTAAATTGTTTTCAACTGAGAGTGGAACTAGACTTTTAAAGAAAAACACCCTTGTTCCACTACCTGACTGGTGAAGGTTGGCTACTGAAAAGACAGAGTGTGGAAAAATATTTAAAGTATCAGATACATAGGGAAAACTCTCATGAGCTCAGACCCCTCATCAAGGAACTGTAGACAACTAATGACTGCTGAGAGAGGGAGACTTAGCCTCTTTCAAATGTGAGGCCTCTGTACTGATTACTCAGTACAGAGTGGTCAGCCAGTAAGTCTTATACATACAGACAACAAAAATGCACTCACTAGGATGTATTATGTACCTCTGCATATATGTGAAACAATAATAATCTGGGGAAAAAAGGCTGTCACTTTGAGAGTGAGACAGTGGGACAGGGAAAGAATTGGAGGGAGGAAAGGGAAGAAGGAAATGATGTAGTTATATTTTTAATTAAAATGTGTAAAATTATTAAAAATAATAAATGAAAAATCTGAGATATGCATAATTAGACATTTCTGTCCCAGGTATTATCTCCTTGATTCTTATGTCATTTCTCATTCTATAAGATTGTCATAAGATTCCTGTTATTTAGTAGATTAGCTGATTTTAAAAGATATTCGGTTCTGTTCCAGAATGCAATTCTTTTCCCTGGAAAATAGTTACTAGCATCTATTTTTTGCTATTTCATGAAATACAGACAAAATGATGTGCAGGTTTGTAAGCCTCATTAGCCCAAATAAAAGCTAAGCATTTTACCAAAAATCAACATCGAAATGCTCATTGTAATAACACATTTTAATAGATAATTAATTTTGCTGTGAAGTACAACACTACTCTTTTACTTGTATTTAAAACTGTTGGGTATTTAAGATACTGTGTATATTTTTCTGCACTTTAGAGACAGATTCCTGGATTTTGATTTAAGATATGATAAGATTAGGCCGGAGAGATGGCTCAATAGTTTAAAGAACTGGTTGCTTTTCAAAAGGACCCCAGTTCAATCCCCGCTGATGACAAGCTAGTTCACAACCATCTCTAACACCTGTTTCAGTGAATCTGATGCCCTCTGCTGGTGACTAAGAGCACTGCATGCACTTGTCCCATGCAGCCATAATATGTAGGCAAAGCATTTGTACACATAAAGTAGAATTATATACAATTTATCTTCCTGAAAAATAATGTTCACTAAATCTTCTAATAACATGAGCAGCCTCAGGAAAAGATTATCTGAAAAAAAGGAAAAGATATAAAGGTTATAGTTATGAGATGCATTTTTGATAAAATGTAAAAAAAAAAAAAAAAAGACTTTTAGTGGAAAGTTAAAGATTGTTCCAAAATGAAGACAGGTGGGAGCAAAGTGAAAAGATTAACTTAGGCTGCAGAATGTTTGAGAGAGATAAATTTTAAAAGGTGGAAACAAGTATAACTAAGTTGACAATAATATAAAGACAATTAAAATATTGTGACCAATATCTAAAACCTTTAGATACAACTAATTGTAGGTTCTCTATTAACAATAATAAAGTTTCCATAAAAATGTATGTATTCTCAGCAATGTTTACACACATACACACACACACACACACACACACACACACACACACACGCACATACACTCACACATACTAGCTTAGGAAAATAAGGACTATATCCTTTCTATGCAAGTGGATCTTATCTGCTTTGCTTTGGACCACACTCACCACAGTCTGTCTCCCCTTCTGTTAACACTCATACCCTCCTGACTCATACTAGCCTGCCTGCACCCTGACAGGTGTCTTCATGTCATATTCCAGTCTGCCTGCACCCTGACAAGCCACTTGAACTAAAATGTGGGACCCAGTTTAAAGATTCCTGGTATGTTCTCAAAGCCCATCTCATCATGTCCCTTGAGCTCAAACGTGGCCCTCTTTCCACTCTATATAATCCCTTCCCTCTGAGATGTTACCTTCTTCTCACCTTTCTCATCAACATGAACATTATCTACAAAGATCGATATCTCACTCTCTGATTTATATTCTATCACTTACACTTTGTACAACAAGGTATGACAACACTATTAAGCAATCTAGAGTTGAGACTTTGAATGTGTCTGGGCAATAGGGATATAAATCCAACTCTGATGTTTATGATCCCTGCTTTTCTATTAACTTTCACATGCTTAAAAATTTAACGTCTCAAAGTTTGTATGGAGACAGACTTCTTTAAAAAATTAAGTATTTCCACAGATGGAGGGAATAGCAGGATAATGGAAATAGAAAAGATAAAAATACACTATATGTATTATGGAACTTCCAAAAAATAAGCATATAAAACCACATACACACACACACACACACACACACACACACACACACACACACACCACACATGACCTAAAAGTGTTTGGATGAGGAAAGAAAAGAATTAAGCAAGTCAGTTGTAGTTTATATGGAGTGTTATAAATACCTAGTGGTGTAAAAAAAAAACAGGTTTTTTCTTTTTCTATATTAAAATATTTTTATTCATTTTACATACCAAACACAGATCCCCCTCTCATCCCTCGTCCCACTCCCCATCTCCCCCTGAACCCACCCCCAAAAAACAGTTTTAATAAAGAAAAATTACAAGCAACAACCAGAAATATCTATTTATAAATATTTATAGAAAAGCAATGAAAATTGACCATGTATTTAGTTAACAAAAGAAAATTTCTGATCCCCCAAGAAATAGAGACAAAGAAAAGTATTGACACTGTGAAAAACAACATTTAACAAAAAGTAAGAGTCCATCTGGAAGTGGTTAATAATGTAAATACTTATAGGATTGTTACAAAATCCACCTGCAAACTATAAAGAAAAGTCTTAAAAATGAATTGTAAGAACCAATGGAAGGCAATTAGAATGCTGATTGGATGAATTTGTCTAAATTTTAGTAAGCAATAAATTTTTAATATTAAAATTTAGGTTTAGATTGAAAAGAATAAAAAAAGACCAGAATTTGAATGATTGTTTTAAAATAACATGAACAAAAAACTTTAATAAGAAACTTAGACAAAAACTATTTTTGGATAAAAGGATTTATTTTTAACTAACATACACAAGAAAAATTCTGATACTACTGAAACCTAAGGAAGAATTGGCAAGTGCAACCAACTAATCAATTGCATGGAAGGGAAAATAGACATAATGTGAAGGAAAATTTGCTAGAACAAAGCTGTGAGCACATTTCTAAAAGCAAAGACCCTGTGTTCCATCTCAAGCACCAATTATATACACACACAAACAGACATACAGGTACTCAAGCCCACACACATGGACACACACACACACACACACACACACACACACACAAATTGACAATGTTAATTAGTATGTCTTGGGGGTAGTAGTGGTTATTTTTTAAGAAAATGTATTGAAACAAAATTGCTTTCATAAGAAGTGACATATTAACCAAAAATGTATTCAAAATTTATAGAATATGGGCATGTGCTTCCAGAGGATAATGCTTCCCAAATTTTGAACTGTTAAAAGCTATCAATTAAACTCCGTGGGAACACAGAGAAGGCTTGAAATCTGCGTATCAGATACAAGGAGAGAAGATACTTGGGGCCATCTCCCTATTTCTCTAAAAGGTTTCTTGAAAATTAGTGTAAATATGACTCACTTAACACCTGAGACTCTGTGTTACGATAACACAAAGCAGCAACTGAACAATGTTCTTGCCCCTAAACCTATGTCTTAGCCAGATGTTTGTTTATCTTTTTCCCATGGAAAAGTTTAAAATTTGGACAAGGAAAGGATACATTACTTAATTTGAGCATAGATTATATATTGGTATAGGAAGATTATCTGTACAGAATTAATTGCTATGACCACGTTCTTTGTTTTTTATTTGAGACAAAATTTTACTATGTTGCCCTGGATTGCCCTGGAACTCACTACTTAGAGCAGGCTGGCATCAAAACCATAGGCATCTGCCTGCCCCTGCCTCCCAAGTGCTGGGATTAAAGCTACAACACCTTGACTGTCTAGGCCACATTTTTTTTGAGATTTATTTTAAATTAGTATTCAAACTAATGGATTTTATTATGACATTTTCATACATACTGTATGTGTGTTTGCAAAGAGGAGATGAGGAATGGAAGACATATGAAAAGCAAACACAAGGGGGCATTGTTGAAAGGGTAACAGCAGAGAAAGGCTTTGCTATGGCTCTAAGAACACCCATGGATGTGAAACAGGGACCTGGGTGTGCTAACTGATTTCCTGACCTCTCCCTTCATCGTCCTGATCTTGTAATTAAATTTAGGACAACTCAGACATGTCCAGTTACGTGATACACAAATGATGGCAGGAAGTGTTGACAGGACAGTTACCAACGAGGAAAAGCCTAAAAATGACCAATTCACCGTGCAACCAGCTAGACAACGATTTTTCTATCACATACAAAGATAAAGTGTGTTTGTATCTGAGTATTCACCTGAACTTATATGATGTTCAGTTCTAGGAAAATGTCAATACTGTAGCAGGTGTCAACCCTTGGTGGGTTTCAGTGAGTGGTTATGGATAGAAGAGGCATAAGGGAAGCGTCTGGAGGGTGTTGTCTTAGTTTGAGTTTTATTGCTGTGAATAGACACCAAGACCAAATCAACTTGGATTATAATATCATTTAAGTTTTTATATAATTTCATAAACAAATAATTATTCATATTGCACTCAGGAAATCCTAGACAGTTCTCTGTCTATTCTTCATTGTTTGGAGACAGTTGCTGGTGGAGCCCTAATTAAAATTTACTACATAAATGTGTATCAGTGCCAGATTCACTGCAGGGAGGCTCTGAGGTTTCATGCTATTCTGATGAGAAGTTGAAGAAAAAAAAGTTGCAATGGAGATCAAGGATATTGGACAAACAACTGGCACACACTAAATATAGTCAGCCCAAGAGAGAGGCCATATATTGGATTGATTTCTTCCAGTAAATGATCCCAGGTATGGTAGTCGGTCAACATCTTAGCTAGACAGCACTGGAAACTGACCATAGACTGAAGCCTCTGGAAGTGTGAGCTGAAATAAAGCTTTCCTCATTTTGTCATTTCACTCAAGTGTTTGTCACAATTTTGAGAAAGACTGACTTTTACATATAGTTGATAAACACATACACACAGAGAGAGAGAGAGAGAGAGCGCTCAGGAAAGACTTTCATTCCCCAAATTACAAAATATTCATGATTGGATTTGATAAAGGCACATCTGAAGGAACTTGGTAAGAAGAAATTCCAGGGCTTTCATCAATTTTAATGTACTTGTTTTGACATTACATTATAATCATGACAGATAAACACTGGCAAAAACTGGTGAAGGATGAATAAGATTTTCCAAACATTTCTTTTTATCTTCCTATGAGTGTTTAATTATTTGAAAATAAAACATAAAGACAAAAAAACCTAGCGGTAAAAAGTCTTTACTACTACACCACCCATCATAAAATAATAACAGCTTTTTTTCTTTCAAGTACTTGATAAAATTTCGAAGGTTTCTGTCTCCCTCTGCTGGTGAGAATGCAGGAAAAACTTGTTCTTTGTTAGGCACAGATTAGCTGCTTCCAAAAGCTGCCTGTGACTACTAAGAGTGGAGGTTAAACTATAAACATTGATGGTTTCACCTATACCCGAGGAAATAATCTACAGAAACAAAACCTTCACTGTGTAGCTGGAAAATAAATATCTAACAAGAGATGGCTGAACAAACTGTGTTATTTCTGGGTCTTGATTCTATATCTTTAGTTTTCCTTGTCCTTCCCTTTCAGGTAAAATTTTATAGTTTTCACTTATAAGGAAGAATATGCCTTCCTCTCTACTTATCTAAATACTTGGAAGAGAATGACAACAAACAACAGGTGTCTGTGTCATCTTGACTCCAGTTCCTAGACATGAGTTTCAGAAGATGTAGGGCTACACTGGGCAATTGTTCCATTTTCAGGTTCCTTTTAGGACTATTCACCCTGTTCTCTTTAAAGGCTCTAGTAATTTATAGCCTTGTCAATGGTATGCAAAGGCTGATTTTATGTACATCTTCATGAGTATTTGTTATTTTCTAAACATTCATGATAAATGGTATAAACTGAAATTTAAATGTAGTTTTTGTTTGTTAGTTTGAAGAGATACAAACCTATCATAGAGGGGAAGAATAGTATTCATGTTGGCCAGATCAAGAAGCTGAGATAATACATCTCCAACTAAAAAGGAACTGGAAATGGCAAGAGAGACTTAAATTCTTAAAGTCTGCCATCAGTGCTCTCCTTTCTTTAGCAAGGCTGTACCTCCCTATATCTTCTCCAAACAGCCCCATGAACTAACTGAGGACAAGTATTCAAATGTCCTGGCATATGAGGGACATTTATTATTATTATTATTATTATTATTATTATTATTATTATTATTATTTTCCAACATAACCGTTTTACTGATGATTTTGTAATTTCACATCACGCACCCTGATCACACTTAGTTCCTTGTCCTCCCAGGTATGCCCGTTCTCACCCTGTGACCATCCCTGCTAAAAATAGAAAAATAAAAATAAAAACAAAAAAGAAATTGAAACCAATTTGTTTTACTCAAATACTTACTAGAGAATGATCAAACTCCCAATGACCTGCCCCTTATAGAAAATGGGTGGGAGGAGGGAGGACAGGGGAATCCATGGCTGATATGTAAAATTAAATTAATTATAAAATAAAATGATAATTACAAAAGAAAGAAAGAAAATTGAGTCCTTCCCCACTCACAACCACACCAGAGTCCATCAATTGTGGAGAGCTACACTTCAACATCCTTGTCACAATTTTAAAGAGTTCTCTTCAATGGCTTCCTGTCTAGACTATTGCATGTTACTTTTTTTTTGGAGGGGTCAGGGAGGGGTTGACACAGAGGCCAATGACCCTCTTTTTTAACTCCTGGCTCAACTGTCAAAGTCTAGGCTCACAATCAAAAAAGAAGAGTTCATTATTTCTTGACATTCAGATTTATGAAGTCATTTCACATAGTCTAAATATATTTTATAGGATGTTCTCTAAATAAATGGTACAAGGTTGCATAAACTGATGAGTTTGTACAACCATAGAATCAAACACCAAACCTCATATCTTGAAATAAAATTTTAAACACTATATTTGTGATACCCTCTCAAAATACTTTCATATATCAAAATGTTTCTGAAAATATGGTAAAAGCATCAATAGTTTCATGACTGGAAGGTATTTACAAACCTAGATTGTGAGTCATCCATCAATGGGGTAATTTGAATAGGAATGGCTCTCATAGACTCATATGTTTCAATAGCCGAGTCATAGGATGTAACACTATTAAGAGGTCTTGCATTGTTGGAGTAGGTGTGGCCTTGTTGTGTGCCATTGTAGGGGCTGGATTGGAGGTCTCAGATGCTCAAGCTAGGTCAAGCTCAGGGACTCTTGCTGAGGAGAATGAGGAGGGACTGTAGGAGTAAGAGGCATCAGGAACTTCACAGGAAAACTCACAGAAATGGCTAGTCTTGTTTGCAGGAACTCACAGAGTCTAAACCAACAACCAGGGAGCCTGAATGGGAGTAACCTAGCCTCTCTGCATATATCTGTGACAGTTGTGTAGATTGGTCTATTGGTGGGACTCATAACAATGTGAGCAGGGGCTGCACCTAGTACTTTGGATGGTTCTTGGGAACATATTCCTCAGGCTGGGTTGCCTTGCCCAGCCTGAGTACAGGGGGAAATGCCTGTTTTTATGGCAGTTTGATATGCCATGCTTTGATGATGCCCAAGGAAGAACTGCCTCTTTCTAATCAAATATAGAGGATACGTGGATTGAGTGGGGGCAGGGAAGAAATGGGGGAGGGAGTTGGAGGAGAGAGAGGAGGCTCTGTAGGGATGTAAATAAGTAAATAAATTAAATTAAAAAAGACAACTACTAATAAATACATTAAGAGAAAAGCTGACATAAATTAGAAACTTATTTTTCTTGGCATTAAAATACATTAACCACAAGAGACTGGTCCTGAAGTTCCAGGCTGCTTTTTATTTTTAAGAAATTAGTTTCAAGGCCAGAGCTGTCTCAGTAGGTAAGGTATTTGCTATGGAAGTACAGGAACCAAAATTCCATTCCCAACATTCTCATAAAACCCCGATTCAGCCACTTTTCTCTAACCCAAGCATTCAGACATAGAGACAAGAACAAAGGGGCTGTCTGATGACTCTAGTCATATGGAAACTTCCATGTTCAACCAGAGATCCTGTCTCAAAAAGTAAAAATGATGAGTAGTTGATAGCCACTATCAATCCTTGACTCCTTTGAGTCTACCTGTGGATGACTGACTCCTCTACCATATACACACACATACACACTAAAGCTATTCTCAGAATTTTTTTTTTTTTGGTTTTTTGAGACAGGGTTTCTCTGTGTAGCTTTGTGCCTTTCCTGGAACTCACTTGGTAGCCCAGGCTGGCCTCGAACTCATAGAGATCCGCCTGCCTCTGCCTCCCGAGTGCTGGGATTAAAGGCGTGCGCCACCACCGCCCGGCTTATTCTCAGATTTTAATTAGGGCAGGAAATGATAGTGTCCAAACAACTAATTTTAAAATTCATTTTGTCTTTGTTTTTGTGATTGTGACAGAGTCTCACCATGTAGACTTGGCTTTCCTAGAACTTGCTATGTAGATCAGGCTGGCCCCAAAGTCATGGAGATCCATTTGCTTCAGCATCTCAAGTGCTGGATTTAGAGACATGTAACACACTACACCAATATTTAAATTCTTAATCTAATCATGTTTACAAAATTATCACTTAACAAGTTCCATTACCCTATTATACACAATCCTTGATGAAAGCCTTCTTACATGATGTCTGAAGATTCTTTATTTCAATGTCTCTTCTATCTGCATATTCAGCAAGGGAAGAATCAGATTTTTTTTAACTATACTTCACTAAAATCACCTCTGTGGTGATTCTTCTGTTCCAGGCCTGTAGCCATGCACCTACATACTTTCCCTGATGCACAGATTTTTAAATGAAATGCTAAATACACAGAGCTTCATCTATTTCCATTAAATACTGTCAGAGCAAAAGCAAAAGTAAAAGGCAGTTATATTCTCCGTGATTCTGCATGTTTGTAAAAGCAACTTTAATTTGCTAACTCATTTGAACTCATGATCACTGAAACATAAGTCAAAGGGATTTTTTCTGTTCTTGAATCTCATTTGAATGAAATCACACAGCATATGTTTTTTAGTGACTAACTTCATTTTTATAGTATAACTGTTCCTTTAAAGGTTCAGCCATATAGTGTGAATAAATAAGTACTATGTCTCCATTTCTGGATGTTATAAAACTCTAGTAATGATAACACTTATTCATCCATCTGTGGATGAACATTTTTTATTTTTCTACCTTGAGAAGTTTTTAATAAAGGTACTATGGATTCTTTTGCTCCAAATTATAAATGAACATATATCCATTTATCTTGAACAGGTACCTAGGAATATTCTTGGCCACCTACCTGTCATGTATAAAAACAGAGCCTATTTGAGTTTATTAACTGTTGATTTCTTTCTGTAACAGTATCAATGTTTTATTTTTTAAATTTTTATTAAGAAAATTTTTAATTTCATTTTATATACCAATGACAGATCCCTCTCTCTTCCCTCCTCCTTCCCCCCCCCCCCTTCCCTTCCCCCAACACATCCTTCATTCCCTCCTCTGAAAAGATAAGACCTCCCTCCCATGGGGCGTCAGCAGAGCCTAGTACATTCTGTAGAGGCAGGTCTAGGACCCTCCCCCTGCATCAAGGCTGTGCAAGGTATGGGCTCCAAAAAGCAAGCTCATGCACCAGAGATGGATCCTGATCCTACTGTGGGAGGGATTGTGATTCTACTGCCAGAGGGCCCCTTAAACAGAACAAGCTACACAACTGTCTTGTTTATGCAGGGGGCCTAGTTCAGTCCCATGGAGGCTCCACAGCTGTTGGTCTAAAGTTCATGAATTCCCATTATTTGGTTTGGCTGTCTCTGTAGGTTTTCCCATCATAATCTTGATGTTCTTTGCTCATAAAATCCCTCTCCCTTCCCTTCGACTGGACTCCTGGAGCTTGGCCTATTATTTAGTTGTGGATCTCTGCATCTGCTTCCATCCTGATTCTGATTACCAGAGTAAGCCAGTTCAGGTACCCTCTCCACTATTGCTAGTAGTCTAAGCTGAGGTCATCTTTGTGGATTCCTGGGAACTTCTCTAGCACCAGGTTTCTCTCTATTCCCATGATGTCTCCCTCTATCAAGGTATCTCTTTCATTGCTCTCCCACTCCATCCCTCCCCCAGCTCAACCATCCCATTCCCTTATGTTCTCATCCTCTATCCCCTCCCCTCTATTGCCCCCCCCCCCAACTCCCAGTTTACTCATAGAGATCTTATCTATTTCTCCTTCCCAGGGTGATCCATGTGTCCCTCTTAGGGTCCTCCTTGTTAGCTAGCTTCTCTGGAGCTGTGGGTTGTAGTCTGGTTATCCTTTGCTTTATATCTAGTATCCACTTATGAGGGAGTACATACCACATTTGTCTTTCTGAGTCTGAGTTACCTCATTCAGGATGAAATTTTCTAGTTCTGTCCATTTGCCTGCAAATTTATGATTTCATTGTTTTTTACTGTTGAGTATTACGCCATTGTGTATATGTATCATATTTTCTTTATTCAATCTTCTGTTGAGGGGCATCTAGATTGTTTCCAAGTTCTGGCTATTATGAATAATGCTGCTGTGAACATAGTTGAGCATGTGTCCTTGTGGTATGCTTGAGCATTCCTTGGGTATATGTCCAAGAGTGGTAATGCTACAGAACTAAACAGAGAATTCTCAACAGAAGAACCTCAAATGGCCAAAAGACATTTAAGGAATTGCTCAACATCCTTAGACTTCAGGGAAATGCAAATCAAAATAACTCTGAGATACCATCTTACACCTGTCAGAATGGCTAAGATCAAAAACACTGATGACAGCTTATGTTGGAGAGGATGTGGAACAAGGGGAACACTCTTCCTCTGCTGGTGGGAGTGCAAACTTGTGCAGCCACTTTGGAAATAAGTATGGTGGTTTCTCAGAGAATTAGGAATCAATTTACTTCAAGAACCAGTGGTATCAATGTTTTATAGTGTGCACCATTCTCCTAATCATTGTGATATACATTCCCTTATAGTCACAAGAGATATATGATCATTGTGTTCTTATTTTAATATTTTTATTTTGTTTCTTGGTTAAAGAGAGAGAGAGAGAGAGAGAGAGAGAGAGAGAGAGAGAGAGAGAGACTGCACCAAAGTATAAATTTAGGTGCATTGCTTATATTTTGTTCACAGCTCTCCCTGTAATTTTCACTGTTCATTTTAATGTTGTCTCTAGGTCATTGACTGCTTAACCTAAACATCATTTTTTTTTGCTAGTAACTTCCAGATTTTTGACAAAATGTGACTGATGTTATTAAATAAATGGCAAGTTATATAATGTACCTGCCTGAAGAAAGATGTTGGTTACATATGGCAACTGATTCAGTCACATTTCTTATGTTAGCAACTATTTGCATAATTATCTTTTCAATACATGGGGGAACAAATGACAGATCAACGAAGTCACCTCTTTCACTCCCAGCTATACTCATTTGTCTGTAATTCTTTATGTAGGGTTAAGGCCTTGTGGATTTTTCCTCATGAATGTTGGCATGTTTGTTGTTGTTCTTGTTCAGCTCACATTTGGGCAATCATGTTAATGAGACCTTATTGTGTAGCTCTTGATGTTATTAGAAAGAAAAGTTTCTGATCCTCTGGTTCTTACAATTGTTCTGGCCTCTCTTAAGCAGTATGCCCTTGCTCCTTAGGTATGAATGTTTTGTAGATTTAGTCACTGGGACTTGAACCCATATCTCTGCATGTCTGCTGGTTTTGATTTTCTGTACTGGTCTCTGTCTTTTACAAAGAGAAGTTTCCTTGATGATGAGTGAAGACTGTACATATCTGGTTATAAGGACAAATGCTTATATATTGTTGTTAGTGAATATGCTAGTTAGCAAAGCAGTGGTTGAAAATTCCTCTACAATAATCATGACTCTCATTAGCACTGATTACCAAGATTTCTGGTTTCTAAGCATGGTATCTCTCTTGCTGAGCAGGAGATAAGACTTCACAATCCTTTCTCTCAGTATATTTTGTCTCTCTCAGCTGGAAAACTGAGATGTTAATATTTGATAGACATCTGTGAATATCCTTCTAGATGTATATAATTTAAGGAAGTTCTTTAGTACAACTGCTATTTGCTGGAAAAATACTTTAAATTAGATCTTTTTACATAGGCATGTGGTACTCTAGCTCAGCCTCATGGTATGACTGAGCTGAAAACATAGAAGAATGTTTGATGGCATAATTACAATGGGTGAGCAAGAAATTACAAGATTGTATGCCATGAAATCATAATAACTCCAAAGTGTAGAATTTAAATAAAACACAGATCCTTCACACTGGTAAAGCAGTTAGATTTCTAAACATCTGAAGCTTGTTCACATCTTTGCAGTCAAAAATAAAGTGTTTCATCTTGCACATCCACCAGGAAGACAGAAGCAAATTATAAGCACTGCTTTCTGGAGTATTGAGACAAAAGAGTTCATACTAAGTACACTATATGAAGGGATTTCTTAGATTACCTCAAAGACCAATTCAGAGTCAGCTTGACTCAGTGGAAGACATTTCAGAAGAGTTATACTGTGAGAAAAATGGACTTGACACCTGGCATATGTGACCAAGGCAGAGTAAATTACAGAATATGGACACTCTCTGGACTTTTAAAGAATTACTAATGAAGAACCATAGAAGAGGACTCTGGAGTCAGAACAACTTCATCATCAGAATGAACACATAACTCTTCATTGAGCAAAGAGTAGTTCTCCATTCATAGGGTCCTGATAAACAGTCTTCTCCAAAAATAATTAATCATGTGGCATGATTTTTCATTGCAAATTGGTAATGTCAAAATATCATTTTTAAGGTTTTGGGGATTCAAAACTCATGGCTCTTCTAAAGATTGAAGAGTTAGATTTGATACTAGGTCCTAACAGATACAATGATCATGTTATTTCATATAGATGTAGACTTAGTATCTCATATCATTTACTCCTCTACCTATAAATACAACTTCATTTTTTAGACTTTTGGTCATAAGAAATATATATATATATATATATATATATGTATGTATCCAATTATCAATTATCATTCTATTTTATATGGAATCTAGAAAATCATCTGTGTATATGTTTATCTTCACTGTTTCCATATTTTGTAAATACTAAAAAAACTGTGCATTGACATGACTGATAATCAATACCCTACTTTCCATCTACCTACTAGTTCCTGGTTTTAGCCAAATGTTTGCATTACTGTCATTTTTAAAAAATTTTTCTGAGATAACAAAAGTTAACATAGACATACACAACTCTGCCTATATGTAGAATGAACATCTTATAACATGGAGAAGCATTTTTCTCTGTGTTCCCCTTATTGCAGAGCTTCAATCATACATAGACTAACTGATAGATTAAGACCAAAATTCATTTTCGTGCCTGAGCTTTTCTCAGCACTCTTTCTGCTCTAAGATCTTCAAGGCTCATCCCTGGAGAAAGGAACCTCTGTCTTCAAAAGACTTTTCCTTAAAAGGCAAAAATATACTATTTTTCACCTGTTTTAAAGTGAAAATTGTCTGCTTGCCCTTTTAAGAAAACATGATCAGAGACTGAAGAGATGGCTCACCTTTGAAAAGAACTTGCTGCTCTTGCACAGGTTCCAGGTTTGGTTCCCAGAATTCACATCTGGGGCTCACATGTGCCTGTCACTCTAGTCCCATGGGTTAAAAACAGCTTCTTTTGACCCTTGTGGGCTCTTTCAGGTATGTGGTACACACACAGAAGAGCAGGAGAGCACACATTCACATAAATAAAATAAATATGTTTAAAAGAAAATATGGTTTGCTTGACAAATAAGGAGTGCAATGCCTCTATAATTAATATATTTTTAAACTTGTCTTCAAAATGAGAATTTATGTGGTTATAGAAGAAGAGCAAAGAAAATTATTTTCTTTGGCTTTTTAACTTTGATTAAAAAAATTACCTGCAAGTGTAAAGTGTTACATGATGAGAGAGCTATGTATATGAGATGTATAGCTATGACTGTGGGGAGGCAAGGAAGCAAAAGCTACATAAAAAGAGATTTGAAGAATAATGTATGTAAAATAAAGATATGTAGACATGTGAAAATAGATGTAACTGTGTACAGAGATGTATGGCCATATATATGCAAAGCAAGATGTTTAGCTAAATGCATAGAATGTAGCAATGTGAAGGTTTGTAACTGTGTGGAGACAGAAAGAGTCAGAGATCTTTTTTTTTTTTTTTTGGTTTTTCAAGACAGGGTTTCTCTGTGTAGCTTTGCGCCTTTCCTGGAGCTCACTTGGTAGCCCAGGCTGGCCTCGAACTCACAGAGATCCGCCTGCCTCTGCCTCCCGAGTGCTGGGATTAAAGGCGTGCGCCACCAACGCCCGGCCAGAGATCATTTTTAAGAAGAAGTAAAAGAGAAAGTTACCATCAGAAAGAGTGTGTATTTTATTTTTCCATCAGATAGAAAAATTCTAGTCCTCACCACCTTCATGGATTATTTTCACATACCCTGGTGGGGACTGGAGGCTGGACCTCCCAGTTACTGATCCTCTGGAATATCAATTCTTCATTACTTCTGGAAACATATTTAAGACAATCCTTTACTTTCCATGATTTCATATAGAAAAGTCTTGTTCCACTTCATAGAGTGAAAATAAAAGTCATATGAGGGTGGTTCAATATTGTTCAGTTCTTACAAACAGAGTGATGGACATAAGAGCCAGTAGAATCCTATTTGAAGTGCTGCAGACATGTGAGAGCATGAATACCCACTGCTGGAATTTCAAGACACAACAGAGGATTATAGCTAAGCAGCCTTCTCTTTCTCTGACACTTGTGTTGTAGCTTTTGCTAGAAATCCAGGAATGCTTTCTGCTGTCAGCTTCTCTCAATAATAATCTGCCTTTTCAATACTGGAATTTAGAGTTAATTTTCTGCACATAAAGAACATGTGCTGGAATATCCACAGAAGCTTTCACTCTTCTGTGTGAGTCCCAACTGGAGATACAATTCAGATTCCTCACAGGGAATGACTGTGTCCTCTGTTAAGAAAGGAAAGACATCTGTACTCTGTATTACTGGAGATGAAGTGGAAGAATAATAGACAACAGAGAGGACTGGTTAGCCTCTTCTACCAAAAAAAAAAAAAAGAATCATCATGAGCTATGTTAAAAATGCTGTAATTTCTGAGGAACAATTTCAGCGAGTGACTCATCAGGAGTACCATCTGGGGCAGCCAAGCCACATACTTCTCCTTCCTTTGGGGTTTATGTTATGACTTGTATCACTGTGGGAGGATCATTACTATACTGTTGACAGTAATAGGTTGCAATATCTTCAGGCTGCACACTATTTATCTTGAGAGAAAACTGTGTGCCAGATCCACTTCCACTGAACCTAGATGGGATCCCATCTTCCAAGCTGTTTGCATGATAGATCAGGAGCTGAGGAGGTTTCACTGGTTTCTGCTGATACCATGATAAAGCAATGCCAATGTTCTGACTTGCCTGGCATGTCATGGTGACACTTTCTCCCAGCGACACAGACAGGGAGGCTGGAGACTGGGTCATCTGGATGTCACATCTGGCACCTGAGATTAAAAAATTGAAAATAAATTTGTATAGTTAATTCTATTAGAAAAGCCTTTCACAGAGATAATGAAATATTGACCAGATTCAGAAATTTATTTACAGAAATTAAAATTTTTTACCTATAATCCAGAGCAGTTGTAACACCAGGAGCTGTGTGGGGACCCTCATGTCTGTGCTGTGACTGTGTGAGGCTGACTCCAGCACAGGAGTGACCTGACTATGAAGAAGGGGAACAGGCATGCTCTGGGCACATGCAAATCAGCAATGGTGACGGGCCAAGCTGGTGACTTGTTACAGCCTGCGGTCCTCTTGTGTCTCAGATGAGAAAGGCAGTACAGGTTTATTTGTAGGAATGTGCTCCTCTTTGGACAACAAAGAACAGCACCACTCTAAGAGTTGCACTTTATTTTGATAGCTGTCATGTTCAATGTAGAATTTCCTTGATATGATTACCACCATGACAGGGACTGTCAGACATGGTACAATTCTCGAAAGTACATAAATCCTTACGAGATCCTTTCATAGGTAGGTGTAGATGTTTTTGAGGCCAGGCAGCTATTTCTTCTTTTCTATTTATTTATGATATTGTATTTAATTGAGGCATTTCTCTCTTCCTTTCCTCCCTTTCAGTCCTCCTAATATGTCCCTTCACCCTCCTTCAAATTCATGACCTATTTTTCATAACTTTATTATTTTATGCATATACTTGTATAGTATACATGAATATTCCTAAATATAAACTGTTAGGTTTATACAATGATACATGTATGTATGCTTTCAGGACTGATCACTGAGCAATGGGCAATCAATTGATGTGCTCTTTCCTAGGGAAGAGTCCCTCTCCTGCTCCTAGTTTTACTCAGTTGTCTGTATCCTTTGGGGAGAATCAAAGCCTCATGGACTTTCCCCATCCTGTTTCAAATGTTCTTTGGTGTCCTCACTGTTCAGCTTATATTTAGTTATTAATGTTGGTGAGAATTTTCATGTATGTCTCTCAATGTTACTAGGAGGCAAAAGTCTCTCAGCAATCTTGCTGATCCTATGGTCTTACACTTTTCATCACAATTTCAAAAATGTTCCCTGAGTCTTGGTTTGGAAGTAATGTATAGATATATCCATTGAGACTTAGCTCCACAACTCACCAGGCACCTTCTTGCTCACAATGATTTTCATATGAGTACGAGAATACTACTCAAGACATGATTTGTAAGGGAGGACAGGATCTCATGTAACTAACACATCTTTTCAGGTAAATAGTCTTGTTTTACCTATTTATCACAGTTCAGATACACAAGAACACTTCTATCATGACCAGACAAGGTCATGGAGTTTCTCCCCTTTCATCTGTTCATATAAATTATCTTCCTAGATTATGCTGGGATTATATCTATTCCTAAAATTCCTGCGAGCTTCAGATTATTGGAACTGACTTCTATCCTTCCTTATCACAAATTGTTGTCTTTAAGGAATGTGCATTTTCTCTCAGGAATTTTCTCTCATGTCCTTGAATGTAAAATGGTCTCAAACTTGGCATATGGTATGGACATCATATTTCTTCCAGCTATTGAAAGGACATTTCACTATAGGTTTTGGGCAGAGGGGTACAAGATGCATGGTGAGAGAAACATGTAAGAAAGGGGATGTGGAAGGTAAACATGGGGAGTTATAGCCGAAATGAGGTCTAGAGTGTGTCAACATCAGGAGTAAGGTTATGATGGACTTACTGAGAGGTGGAAATGGGAGGAGTTTTACATGTCCAGATAACAGTTATATGGGAGATAGAGATCAGATAGGGTGATAATGACACACACTTAGTGTCAAAAATGATGATGGACACAGGGGAGGTATCAGAAACAATAGGTTCTGAATATGTTCAGAAACTGATTAACCTGTAAATCAATGACAGGAGTGACTCTGGTGTATATATATGGTCATAGATTTTGCATTGAGGGATATATCAAAGAATCTACAATAGAGATAAGAATCTGTGCACTCTGCCTCTATTCTATGCATTAATATGAACATATTTCATGTACTGACACCATATGTGTATGATTTGTTTAAGCAATAAAATCATGCTAACAAACATACAGAATCTATCAAAATGGTCATTTATTTCACAGCTGGCCGCAACTGCCTTGAAAAAATACAGTTGATTTGGCAATGTTATTTATTTGTATACTCATCTGAACATTACTGAAAATTATAATTAAAGTTTTAAAGATTTGGTTTTTTAAATGTTCATGACCATTTTGGTGCATGTGCAACACCAGTATGTATGTTTCCCACAGAGGTCAGAAGAAAGTAACAAATCCCCTGAAACTGGAATTGTTTCAAACCACCATGTGGGTACTGGGAATTAAGCCTCATTCCTCTGCAAGAACAAAAAGTCCTTTTAGAGTCATCTTTCCAACCAGATCTTGAAAATTATAATTTTAAGTGGCTTGTGGCCCTTTTGCAAACGTACAATCACATTTATTATTTTCCCCTTCTCATTATGTGTTCCTAAAACTCACCACAACCACATGCTGATATCCACCTTCTTTGCTGAATCTCACAAACCTTGGAATAGAACACTCATTCACACAGTGATTATAGGGAGTTTATTTGTTCTCTACATGCAAGCAGAAATGAAATAATTATTATTCACATTCCATGTCAAGAAGGCTGGTGGAAATCAGTCTTTGTGTGTTCTGAACCTGCCCCACACCTGAAACAAATCAATAGAGAAGCCAATCTTCTGTCTTATTCTCTGGGAATTAAGACTCAACTTGTCCCACATCTGTTTCATGGTTGGATTGACACAATGTCTGAGTGCTATCAGCTGGCTGCCTCTACTTTCACTTCCTTCATGAAGTTTCATTCTCAGAATATCTCACAGTTATAGATGAATTTCCAAATGGTCTTATTATAAAAAATATGAAGTCAAATAGAGGGGTGAAACCCTGAGAGAGATCAGGGAAATAGGGAAAGCAACCAGCCAAACTTACCTCACCAACTCTGCAGCTTCCAAATGTGAGATACTTCCTGTCTACCCATGCCTATATGCCTTGCTGTTCTGCCATCTGATTTGCTTTCTCTGTTACTTCCTGTCTGTCTGTACAGACCTCCAGACCTGCATGGTTAACTAGTGTTGGAATTTAAGGCATGTGCCACCATACCTGGTTCTGTTTCCAGTGTGGCCTTGAACTCACGTAGATCCAGACAGATCCCTGCCTGCCAAGTGATAGGATTAAGGGTGTGTGCTACAGTTGCCTGACTTCTTTGTTTACTTATAATGGCTTGGTTTTTTCCTGTGATCTCCAGGCAACCTTTATTTATTAAAGCACAAATAAAATACCACCACATTTTAGCACAAATAAAATATTATCATATAGTGGTATTTTATTTGTGCTGAAATGTGATTTTATTTGTATGTTAATAAATAAAGTTGCCTAGGGGTCAGAGCTATTAGCAAGCCATAGAGAAAGCCAGGGTGGTGGTGGTGCACGCCTTTAATCCCAGCACTTGGTAAGCAGAACTAGGTAGATCTCTGTGGGTTCAAGGATACAGCCAGCATTGGAGACACACGCCTTTAATCTCAATACCAACCATAGAAGACCTGGAGTGACCACAGACAGGCAGTGACGAGACGGTCATGTGGTTGGGTTTACAACCAATGAGAAGGCAGAACAGAACTCTATTTAAAGACGAATGCACAGGAAGTAGTTCCTTTTTGGAGAGGTCTCTTGGCGGGAGAGGCTAGCTGGCGGCAGGCGGGTAAGGCTCTTAGCTCTGACCTCTTGGGCTTTTATCTTTACATTGGCTCTGTGTCTCTTATTTAATAAGACGGTTGGTTACATCTACATTATCACATTTCCCCTTTTTTTTTGTCTAATAAATAATAAAAAATTAAAAAGTTATAACTAATTTAAGAAACACTATATACAATAAGTACAATAACTATATACAGTATATAGAAGTAATAAATACATCAACAATGTGTAGTCCATTTGCATTTGACAAATTCAAAGAAAATATTCCACATAAGTTTTTAATTTTTACTCTGTTTATTTGGTAGAAATATCAATTCCAATATAATATCTTCCCTCTGCATTAAAATTCCTGTAGGAGAATGCTTAAAGTTTAAAATAACCAAAATGCAATCAATCTTTGGATCCACATGATCCACTTGTGCTTCCTGTACATTCTTTTCCACCAAGGCCAATTCTCTCTCTACTTCAGCTGATAATTCTCTTGGACTATTTAAGTCCTTGTCACTTTCAAAGGTTTCGAACACATTATTCAGTTCATCATTTTTTACCCCAACAACAGTTCATAGATGTGCAATGTCTCCAAATAATCTTTGAAAGTCATTAATAGTCCATAATTGATCTCTCCTAATTTGCACCTTTGGGGGTCTGATTTTTGGTAGACCTATTTTATATCCTAAATAATTAATAGAATCTCCTCTTTGTATCTTTTCAGGAGCAATTTGTAATCCCCAAAAAGGCAAAATTTTCTTTACTTCTTCAAATATTCTTTCTAAGTTATCTGCATTTGAATCAGGTAGTAAAATATTGTCCATGTAATGAGAAATTATAGATTTAGGAAATTGTTAATTATTACTTCCAATGGCTGTTGTACTTAAATATTGGCACAGAGTTGGGCTATTTAACATTCCCTGTGGGATAACCCTCCAATGATATCTCTTAATTGGCTGGGAATCATTATAAGTAGGCACTGTGAAGGCAAATCTTTCTCTATCTTTTTCTTGTAAGGGTATTGAGAATAAACAGTCTTTTAAACTGATAACTATAAGAGGCTGTCCTTTCGGTAACAGAATAGGCAAAGGAATTCCAGATTGCAGAGAGCCCATTGGCTAAATTACTTTGTTATTTGCTCTTAGGTCTGTTATCATTCTCCATTTACTAGATTTCTTTTTAATAACAAATACAGGAGAATTCCAAGGGCTGGTTGATTCTTCAATATGCTGACCATTTAACTCCTCTTGTACCAGCTCTTCTAAAGCCTGCAGTTTCTCTATTGTTAAAGACCATTGCTGAACCCATACAGGCTTGTCTGTTAACCATTTTACAGGTAGAACTGTTTGTGTCTTTGAAAGATCAGCAGTTGTTGTGCCCTGTTCTTATAAATCTGAATGGCGAGTGACTGTTCTTTATAATAATACTTCCTAATATTTCTTTTAGAAACAAGTGTTAGTTTATGATTTGTTTCTGAGGTTGGAGGAATGTTAATCTAAGTATTCCATTGTGATAGATCACAGCCCCATAAATTCATAGATATATTAGCCACACATGTCTTTAATTTTACCTTCTGTCCTTCTGGCCCTATACATTCGAGCCATCTTGCACTCTGTTTCACTTGAGATAATGTTCCACTCTATAACAGCTGAACATTTACCTCTTGAAGAGACCAATTTGAATGCCAAAAATCTGGTGCAATTATTGTCACATCTTTACCTGTGTCTACTAAACTGTCCAAGAAAATGTCATTTATTTATTTTTAATTTTGATCTTTATTTATTTATAGAAGTTTGCCAAAAAATTCACTTTATGGTTTCTTCTGAATTTCCTGTTCTCTGTGCTAAAGCTGTTCTATCACCTACAGCAGCTTGATTTATTCCAATAGGCATTTGGTTATTTAATTGCTCTGAGAAGGTGTTTCTACTATGATGGCAGGAAAAGTCTGAACTGAATTTGCCATGGGTGCCTGCATGAAGCCCCTCAGGGAGTTTCCCAAAACCAGAGGCAAAGAATTCCCTTGTCTGTCCCTTGTTGATCTATATTCCTTAGTCCACTGTTTACCCTTACCACACCTTCTGCATAATACGGAAGGGAGGGGCATTCTGTTGTCATTGTTCCTTGAATAAACATTGTTTCTAGGAATGCTCTGTTTACACTCCCTTTTCAAATGACCTTGTTTACCACAATTAATTATGCTAAAAAACTTTGCAAAAGCAAATGCAAATCGTCTGGGCCAGCGTGTAAGATGGTTGATGTGCTGCGAACAGAGACTGGAGAAAAGGGGACCTGAGATTTTGGACCATCAACCCTCCATGTGTTCCCCTCTGGATCTTCTGCTTAGCATGCCTCTAGAGGGCCAAGGCAGAAATGCCTACGTGTCTCAAGGTCATGCTTTATGGACATCATATCCTCCTCCATATAAATACTTCTTGTAATATTAGTCTTTTTCTTCTATCTGATCTTCATGTTCTGTGTTCCTAGATCAATGGTGATTTCTGTGATACAGGAAAGGAGTGAAGTAAATTTCACAGAGTTGATCACTCAGGCTGGGGTCAAGGCAGTTATGCAGGTCATGGGAAAGAAGCTTTACAGGCTTGGATAAACTGTACTGAATGTGTGTCAACTATAGCACATGGTATGATGTATATTAACACACTGGACTCAAATTGGCCATGATGAATAATTCAGTTTCTGAGGATATTCCAAGGGCATTGTGTAAAACTTGAGACCCTAAGGGGTATTGGCTGAAGACTGTGGATGGAGTAACATATAGATGGGATGACAAACTAAAAGTGTGGGAACATAGAATAGGAGGAAAATAGTGGCCTCCACCAAGAAAGGGAGATGGCAACTTTAATCCAGATATTTTTATTCTTTCTGAAGGAGTGTGGAGACAATGTGGCAATGGTTGGAGTGATTGCTACAAGTTTTATTGGATTCCTAGATTAAAAAGAGCTGCCAGAAAAGGTGAGCTTCCTTTCTTGGAAGCTCTGAAAATTAGATTAGGTCTTCCTTGGAATTGTTGGAATATAGAAGGACAGAAGTTGCTGACTTGCAGGGACAGATTTCTTGTCTGAGGTCATTGTGGCCCACCAGTCATGGGGCTTGGTGTTTGCAGAGGGCTGAGGTGGAACTTAGGTGACTGCAGGGGTCTTGAGGTCAGAGCAGGCTGTGTGAGAAGGAAATGACTATCTGGTACATTGACCACTTCTTATTTTTACTTTTTTTTTTTTTTTCAAAATTGCATGTTGCTAGCTTCTGAGTCAAGTGCTCAGAAGATTGTATAATCACTAAAAATAAAAATAGATTATGCTTGCTTTGGTGTTAAGTCTGGTTTCTGTGTTTAGTAAAAGATGATGAAGAATATATTGGTGATTTTCTAAGAATAACCTTTGGAATCATAAGAACATTTTGTATTGGGTAATTTCCCCTTTTCTTTTTGTTCCCCCTTGCTTATGATAATAAAAGACTGAGGTTACCAGGGCAAAAGCAGAAACTAAAAGAAGCAAGGGAAGTTAAGGAAGCTGTAGCAAAGAAGCTACCTAGCAACTGCAGAAGCCCGAAGTGACCTGTCAGCTTGCATGAGCACTCATGTCTCTGAGTCGTTACTGCGTCTTCCAGGTATCCCATCCTTCAGACCCCCAAAACTGCTGAGGCTGGTTCTCGGCAGCAAATTATTCTGATTCAACAATTAATTGAATCATAAAATGTTAATATGATCATCAAGCAGTACTTTGAAATTAAGTAAATGAATGATATTTATACAGTATATAATATATATGAGAATGGAGATTATTTCACTGCTCCATTGCTGTAGGATGGTCTGTATGTCAAATTACTCTGATTTGTCAATAAATAAAACACTGATTGGCCAGTGGCTAGGCAGGAAGTATAGGTGGGACTAACAGAGAGGAGAAAAGAGCAGGAAGGTGGAAGGAGACACTGCCAGCCACCGCCAGGACAAGCAGCATGTAAAGATGCCGGTAAGCCACGAGCCATGTGGCAAGGTATAGATTTATAGAAATGGATTAATTTAAGATGTAAGGACAGTTAGCAAGAAGCTTGCCATGGCCATAGAGTTTGTAAGCAATATAAGTCTCTGTGTTTACTTGGTTGGGTCTGAGTGGCTGTGGGACTGGCAGATGACAGAGATTTGTCCTGATTGTGGGCCAGGCAGGAAAACTCTCGCTACACTCCATAATAAAATTGTTTCTTCAAAGAAATTGCTTCTGTGGAAATGTTATCAGCAGCCAGGATTGTAGGCTGTAGTCTACATGTCCTTTATAGGCATTGTAAATAAGGAGCAGATATACATACTTACTGTATATTCCTTTAAGTCTCTCTCTCTCTCTCTCTCTCTCTCTCTCTCTCTCTCTCTCTCTCTCTCTCTCTCCCTCCCTCCCTCCCTCTCCCTCTCCCTCTCCCTCTCCCTCCCCCCCCTCTCTCTTTCTCTCTCTGTCTTCTCATCTTCATATATATAGAAAAATTTGTGACAGATATGCCAAAAGTCATTTTCTGTGATGTCATGACTGGAACATAGGTCTATATTTGGAATGTCTAGGTTATGAGCCATAAATTCAATTAAAGAATATATGATTAGTTCATTTGAAGTGATCTTTATTGCTCCTGTCATTATTTACTTTTCATACCAATGTTCAATCTTTCTAAAACATATTTTCAGATTTTTAATTAAAGTATAAAATAAAATTATCCATTTAATTTTTTGATTATTAAATCAGTTTAAAAATCTATTTTCTCTCACTGGTTACCTGACCATTTATATTTGATCTTTGATGTAAGGACTCTTACAGGGACATGAAGATTCACTACTATTGTGTTTCTTTTGCCTGAACTGTTAGATTGTTTTTAGATATGGAAAGAAGGACTCAGATATTTTTCCTTACTTTGGCTAAATCTGATCTTGAGGCAGGGAAAACTTTTTCTCTGTTTTTCACGAAGTTATCCATAAAATCTGCCTCCCTTTCACTGATGGGCAAGTTCATCAAAATAAAAGCTAAGTGATAGAGCTTTTAAAATACTCAGTCAAACTCAGTATCAGCAAAAGGCATCCAAATGTTAATGTACCTTTATAGTCCACTATAATTCAGTTATTATTAAAAGGAAAATTATTTGCATTTGCTACTTACTTGAACTCATGACATCTAAACATAAGTCTATAAGCTCATGCACACCTCAGTTTCTAGGTGTTATCTCTGCTGTTTCTCATATTTCCTTCACTGCTTCACAATACTTTTTCCTATAAGTGAATACCATAAATCACTCAGCAAGAATCTGTGTTTTCTATTTTTCTAAGTTTGATTTGACTGACAATCCATGCAGTCCATAAAATGAGAAAAAATGACCTTAGTGTCAACAAATACTTACTTATTCTGTAAAATATTTGTTGATGAACTTGTAATTGAGGCATGAATCACAGAGTATGGAGTGTTAATTTTCATCTCCATGGGGTATGTCATTTCCCAACTGCAGTTTTAAAAAGCAGAATAGCACAGCATTACCTTGGCTTACCGTGTCTCCAGACTGAATTACTTTTGTTCTGGGTTGTATCACAGTAGTAGAAAAGCTATCATTAAATCAGGAGAGGCATTATCAGATATGCAGTATTGGGGCTGTGGTGGAGTAAATAGAATTCAGACACAGAGGAGCCTGAGTCTCTCAGGTTTATTCAGCCCAAGATCCCTATAAACCATAAGCCTCACTTCATCTGAGATATCTCTCTGGCAGGTGGAGGCACCACAAAAAACACAAGGAATTACAACATCAAAGTTTTGTTTTCCTGAGTTGTTTATGCTATGATCTATATGATTGTGGGAAGGAGCTTTTCCCTTGATGACAATGATAAGTTACAAATCTTTAGGTTGTAGGATGATCCTATGGGATAAAGCTGTCCTGACACACTGTCATTGACCCTTGATGGTGTCCCAGAGATGGTATGGGAAGAATACTTCATGAGGATCCTTGGAGCCTAGTTTGGATTTTGTGGGTATCAGAGTAAATGTGTGCTAATGCCCTGGCTGGCCATGCAGTTGATAGTGGCTCTGTCTCCTAGAGTCATAGAAAGGAGAGCTGAAGACTATGTCAGCACGTTACCTCTCGAGCACAAATTTCACATATGAAAATTAGAAGTAGAAAATGAAAAATGCATTATATTCTAAATTACAGATCTAAATATTGGCCAAAATTCCATATAATACAGGACTCCAAATATAAAATACATTTATGTAACACCTTCTACTTTATGATTTTTCCCACAGTCTTGCCCTAAATCTACAATAGAAAAAGCCCAAGGAACTGTGATGTGGACAGCATCTTCCTTATTTAATTAAAAGGATGGAGGCAACCAACAGTTCTATCCAACTTTAAAGTCTATGAACCTCATCTACGACCAACATGGCACAACACAATTACAAGGACAGTAGTGGTTCACATACCTTGGCAGTAACTAATAGCTGTCTAATTGGACTTCAGACTGGCTCAATAAAAGGGATAGAATTCCTACTACTGGAAACTAGCTAACTAATCAATCCTATTGAAATCATAAAGAGGAGAATCTATAATCACGACTTTTCTAAACTAACAGAATCTTTGACAAAAATCTAAAAATGTTTGTCCTTATACCCATGGATTATTGTAGACTTCATCCCTCATCAAAGAAACATTTCTTTGCAATAGACAGAGATCACTACAGAAAAGTTTAACCAGGCAAAATGTAGAGTTGTGGAACCCAGAGCCAATGGATAAATCTACAAAACACTCTCACAACTAGGATCAGGGAATATTGCAGAAAATGTGTCACAAAAATTGTAAGAGCCAGAGATCAGGGACTTTGCTGTGAGATTGTGTCTCTTAGTAATATCAGAAGTTACAACTATAAAAGCTTACCATGTAAATGTGAGTTGAACAAGGAAGACAGCAATGAACATTCAAACTGCATTAGAAAAAGCCCATTAGGCATCATATCTACACAAAAAACTACAGGTGATTGAGCAACTCTATGAGTGGATGAGGTGAGCCTTCCCAGAGAAGAACACATCAATTGGTGGTCCATTGTCAATAGGTCAGTCCTGAAAATATATCTACACACAACATCATATGGACTGAACAGGTTATAGTTAGGAATACATAAGTATATACAAATTATATATAACATATATGTGCATACAATCCATGTATACCATATGTATACATACAATAGCAATTGTTGAAAATGCCAATATTTCAAAGAAGAGCAGAAAGGGTTACATAAAAGGGCTTGGAGGGAAGAAAAGAAAGGTAGCCACATTGCAATTAAAGTACAATCACAAACATAGACTATTGGTGTAATTACTAAGGCCACTCCATGTAGTTAAAAGGAAGATTTATTTAGTGGGTAACTTACAAATGAAGGGATAGGTAGGTGGCGGGTTCTGGAAAAGACGCAGCATAGTCCGGCGGTGTTCTCTGGAGAACTCTCCTTGGTCTACCTCTCGCATCCAGGTCCAGCAAACAAGAGAGTGCCGTGCGTCCCGATCTCAGGTCTTCAGGCTCTCCCTTCGCCCAGCCTTGTGCGCGTGATAGTTACCGAAGCCTCAATGGAGGTTGGAACTTCCAGACCAAAGCTGGAATGGCTACCCACTACATCTCCCCCTTTTTGTCTAACTAAGAAGGTTCTAACTTAATACAAGATTATATACAAAGGAATGGTTATCAAATATTGTCCAGGAATAATGAGGAATAATGACCTAGATAAGATGGAACTACAATCAATGCAAACAATATCAAGCAAGAAACATATACTAAAATCCAGAGAAGTCTAGAGCATAGGTAAATGGTATGTTACAAAGATCATTCCAAAAGGTGTCCTATCCTAAAGAACCTGAATCTAATACTTAATATGTTCTGTCTAAGAGATTATATATATATACACTAAGTTGTAACTATAACTGCTAGTCTTCAAGCCCATCAAAGACCTGAAAAGGAATATAATGGTACCTGAGAAATGGTAGATGGATGCAAGCAACTTTCAGGAATCTTGCAAGAGTAGACCGAGACAGCTGACAGCCTGGACAGTCACCTAATGTTTCTCAGCATTGTTGGTGCATTCAAATTGGCTACAGGCCTAGAGTATCTGACAGACCATTTTCAGAAGCAGGAATTCTGAAAGACCATCTTACCCTGTCTTGGCAGAGTACAGTGGTCGCTTTCCTTGTGTCCCGCTTGTCCAGAAAGGACAGCATTGCATTCGTACTGTCAGCAGTCAAGGCAAGGGCAGTTCTTTGCCCAGTATGCCATCTTGTGCCAAGAAGGCAAACATCCAACTGGAAATGTCTTAGAAGCCCAACATTCTCTCGGGATCAAATTGGTGCTGCCAGGAGCAATTGTGTCTCACATCAATAGAATTCTAAGTTATTTAAATGCCATTTTCTCTAGGTCTATGAAGTGTTTGAAGATTACCTGTCCATCTGACCTATGTATCTGTAAATCTGGATAACCTAACTAACGTAACTATAGAGATGACAAGCAGAGGTGACTATAAATCTATAAGTATTATCTACCGAAATAACCTAAGGACTAAGGTTTACCTTGTTTACATGAAAACTTCATGTAAACAAGGTAAACAAACAGTCTATAAGCAAATGTATGGTAAAGAACAATGACTTCAAAATTGTGACAATACACAAGATATTTATAACAGAGGTAGGAATAGATAGTGCGATATACAATATGACAATAATCTTAAATATATATCAATATACCGAATATCCTAAACAGAAGTAGAACATACTAAACAGAAGTATGACAGATATAAATTTACATTTGTATCAATATAGAAATATTTCAAATAAGAGTAGAAATATATGTACATTATAACAAATATAGTTCTGTATTTGTATCAATATACAAATTATCTTAAACAGGAATATAAAAAGTTTACATTTGTATCAACATATAAGAATCCATAACAGTTCAAATTACAGTGCAAATTATCTAAGGCTGCTATTTTACTAAATTTGTTTACTAGTGTATACAATAATCTACCATAATATCTTATACCTATCCATTCCATTTCTTCTTTTCCTTTTTTTTTGAATACTGAGTCTAATATTTTCTTCTACGCCCAACCCTATAACCATCATCCATAACCCTGAGAATTATGAAACCTAAGGGAGAAGGGGTGTCGTTTTCTTAGAGTTTCCACCTAAAACCTGAGAAAAAAGATTCTAAAAAGGAGCTAAAACAGTTCCTAGTTGTTTCTCTCAAGTTAGTGGCAGCCTGTGTGATTGAGCTACTATGGCACGTTCCTGGCATGTGCACTCAACCTGCAGTATGGCAGGAATGAGGCCTCTGCAAGTGGCAAATTAAGCTGCATGGTGGATTTAGTCTTTGCTAGTACAAAACAAAAAAAGAGGTTTCTGGGCTACACGCTGCTTTGATAAGAAGCATAGACCCACGAAGGCTCCCAGAGCTGGCGGTAAATGTATCACCGCCATGTTGGAAAGCTGAGGTGGGCGGGGCCAGCAGCCATAGCACCTTTTCAGTCTTAGAATGCTGCAGTTTAAAGCAATAGGTTCAAGGTAATATAAAAAATAAGCCACGTAAAGATGGCTACCACACAGAGAATCTGGATTATGTTCTCTTTAATATTCGTAACTGAAGAAAAGCATTTGATTGCAAAAGCTGTTGAGTTATGCCAAAATGTATATTTTAAAGGTACCTTGACTTCAAAATTTGGATGTAAGGATATGTTGCTTTGGAAAGGAAGCTCTGCTTTTGTTTCCACAGAAAGCCAGAGACTATGGATTTGTTCCAGATTAAGATACATCAGGTTTGACCAGCCAAGACCCCCTGAAAGGTCTCCGATGACACCATGGCCCAGATGATCCAACATCCAGAATGGTTTGAAGGCAACTGGCTCAGACAATACAGCCTCATGGACAACTCCATAATCCTAAAATTTTCTTTGTGTCCCCATAAGATACAGCACCCCCTCCAGCAAGAAGTAGTAACAGAAGCTATGCCCAAATTCCCAAATTATATGTAATTTTACTATGATAAGGTTAAAACCTTCTTTTTTGAAAAAAAAGAAAAGGGGAAGTGCTGTGGGATGGTCTGTATGTCAAATTGCTCTGATTGGTCAATAAATAAAACACTGATTGGCCAGTGGCCAGGCAGGAAGTATAGGTGGGACTAACAGAGAGGAGAATTAAGATAACAGGAAGCTGAGTGGGAGAGACACTGCCAGCCGCCGCCATGACAAGCAGCATGTGAAGTTGCCGGTAAGCCACAAGTCACACGTCAAGGTATAGATTTATAGAAATGGATTAATTTAAGATATAAGAACAGTTAGCAAGAAGCCTGCCACGATCATACAGTTTTTAAGCAATATAAGTCTCTGTGTTTACGTGGTTGGGTCTGAGCGGCTATGGGACTGGCGGGTGAGAGAGGTTTGTCCTGTGGGCCAGGCAGGAAAACTCTAGCTACAATAGACAAACAAACAATAACGAAATGCAAAGACATTAGTGACCTTAAGGAAGACATGAGGTAAGCTTTATTAGAATCTGGACCATATCTATCCCTATACATATCTTAGTATGTGTAGTGGTTGTTTTTTACTCTTTGACTCTTTGGGGGGCCCTGCCATCCAGCTCCCAAATAATCACACAGGGAGACTTAATTCTTATTCATAAGTGCCCAGTCTTAGCTTAGTTTATTTCTAGCCAGTTTTTCTTAACTTAAATTATCCTATCTTTTGCTTCTTTATCTATTTTGAGTTTTGATCTTTATCTATTTCTATATATCTTTTCTTTCCTTCTTACTCCATGGCTGACTGTGTTAGTGGGTGGCTGGCCCCTTATTTTCTCAACCCTTCATCTTTTCTTGCTTCTAGTTCTCCTTTCTCTCATTTTCTCCTTCTATTTATTCTCTCTGCCATGCCATTCCTGCCTATTTGTCTCTCCTGCCCTATTATGGCTGTTCAACTCTTTATTAAATCAATCAGATGTTTTAGACAAGCCAAGTAACACAGCTTCACAGAGTTAAATAAATGCAACATAAAAGAATGCAACTCATCTTTGCATCATTAAACAAAAGTTCCACACCATAAACAAATGTAATACATATTAAAATAATATTCTACAACAAGTATGTGATATTTTTAGTCTTAATGGCATAGACTGTACATTTATTTCCATAATCAGTTTAAGCTATTTCATTTATTATTTTAAAACTGCAAAGGGCTACTTATTTAGCTTAGCAGTAGAGTGTTTGTTTACCAATCACAAGGTGCTGGCTTTGACCCCAGTATCACAGATACACACACACACACACACACACACACACACACACACACACACACGAGTCAAATTGGGGGTGCACTTATGTGAAAGTGCCTTATGAGTTCTAAAATTCTGTATAATATGCATGATTTGAATTTCTCTTGCTATTATTTTCAGTTACCATTCACAATTTACTCTCTAATATGAAAACATAAAATTTATACTTTCAGCAAAATAAAACTACAAAGTTTTGATGACAGTGATTTCTTTTTCTCCTTCATTTCACAATCACACTACAGACACAGGACTAGGTAAAGTGCATGGGAACCACCATGGGCAAAATCAGAAAGTCCTGATGTTATGTTCCATATAATCTGTGATCCATTTACTGGTCTGTGTCTTTGAGGAATAACTAATCAGTTTACATGACTGTTTTTATACAAAACAACTTACTAAATGGGATACAAGATGAATAGTGAGTATAGGGGTATGGATAAGTAATAGTCATTTATCTAGCCCTCATAAGTTAGTCATTTTCATGAGTCTTCTAGCCTTTTTATTCTGAAATGCTGTCTCAAGACCAATACCTCTGAAAAGTTTGTTGGACCAATACATCTGAAAAGTTTGATGATGTTGTATTGTGTTGTTTGGCCAGGCTCTGAGGCAAAAGCCAATAGGCCCATGCTCCTGCCTCTTCAGCTATCTTTAGAGCTAGACCTATGTGTTTGACAGACTCTAGTGGGTGATAAATTTTCAAGTTCAATGCCTGTCTAAATTATTCAGATCTTCCAGAACACGTTATCTCAAATCAACCATTTGCAACATGAGTTAAGCATATCCAGTTACCTCTTATACTAGTTCTGAACTCTTAGATGAATTATTATCTACTTCCTTAACTCCCTTGTGAAGACAATTCTATTTAACCCAGTGAACATGTTTAGAATTACATTTTTCATAGTTATTTCTATCAATAATGCCTATCCTTATTCATTGTCTATCAGCTTGAGTTCATGGGGAACTTAGATAGTGATGAACAGGCCTATATTTGTTCAAATGAGTTCACCCATCATAGACCAAATTCTCTCTTTTGCCTCAGATTATATAGCCATCTTTGTCTCAAATAAATATATTACATTATTAATTTGCTTCCTTGGAATTCAAACCTGAATTTCAGCAGCTCAAATGTACAGTATTCCTTATCGTTGTTTTTTGTACTGGGACATTGTAAAGGAAGCAATCTGAATTGATGAAAATTGAATTTTCCTTCTGAAGTAAAGCTCAAACCCAGTTTGAGCCCCTTTATCATCTCCACCTTTCTTTCTCATTTACTTGGTATCCAGGTGTGGTAGTCTGAATGGCATGGCCCCATAGTCTCATATGTTTGAATACTCGATCCCCTTTATGAAACTGTTCAGAGAGGTTTACAAAGTATGACTTATGGAGGAGGCATATTGTGGGATGCGCTTTTGAGGTTCCAGAAGCCTGCTGTCATCCTCTGTGCTTTCTCTGTAATGAATTCTCCACAGGTGCCTGCCCTGAGAAGATTTCTACTAGGGTCCAGAACAGAAGCTACAAATGGCTAGAATTCTAATCTGAGGGATATTAAATAAATCTAAGCACACTGAGTTCTTTAGTCCATTCACTTTATTCTTCTAAGTAAATTCTATCTACACAGTTTCTTTTCTGTTCTCATACTTAGCTCCTCTCTGTTCCTTCTGCTGCTCTCTCATCTCTATCTAGTTCTTTACATCTCCATCCTCATCTTTGTTATTCTAAATCAATTCTTCTAGTTCTGTGGGGAAACCAGTATATATACACAAGCAGTAATTCTTTGGCAAAACAGTGTGAGGCTTGAAGTCTTCAGAGTCTCAGAGAGAGGTGATTAGGATCTATACATAAAGGAATAATTGCAAGCTTCCAATTACAACCCAAAACGGGGAGTCAATTTGCACAAGAAATGAAGCTTGGCACCTATCATCTGCCTGGCCTTGTCAGAAATCTCCTTTGGTCAGTGGGAAATAACTACCTTAACTCAGTAACTAGCGAGTAGCTAAAACATCATCCCAGAAATGTGAGCAGTACATCTCTTAAATTATGGTCTTGTGCAAATAACCTGAGATGAAGGTAAACAGTTGAGGATTTAATTGTTACTGGTTATTTTATCTTATCTGTAAGTGAGATGAGCTAATTCTTATCTACGAGTAGGCATCTTTGTTGAAATACTTTTGTCCAGAGAATGGCCTTGGCCAGATGTAAGCTAATGAAGAATTAAACACAGCTGGGGAAATTTATCCAATTACCCCAAATATATAAGGAGAGTTGTGCTCATAAGAATGAGATGTAATCATGAGATTACATATACACATAACATGGAAATTCAGTAAATGGGGAGAATCATAGCTGTTATTGCACAAGAAGTTTACAACAAGAAACAGCCAATTCATTCAAAAGGCAGTAATTCCAAAATGCTTTGCATGAAGGTTTCCTCTAACAGAACCCTTAGTTCTGATAGGTTGACCTTCTGAACTCTAGTTGTCACCTGCTGTATACTCTCATGGTCTTTGGCAATCAGCAGCCCTCAATATCTCTGCCTCCTTCTTGTGGGTTTAGATGTGAGTTCTGAGCTGTTCCTGCTGTCATGTTTTGCAGGCCATCATTAACTCTAGCCATCTGAAATTATAAGCCAAATTCAACATGTTCCATTATAAGTTGCCTTGGTCATTGTGTTTCCTCATAGCAATATGAAAGTAACTAGGACACCAGGGTTCCACATTAGATCAGTGCTCTGAATGTGAGTCACAAGCAGTCCTTTCAGAAGTGAATACAGGAAGGGGAGTTGCATGGAGACAGAGTTATATTTTCTTGTTACACAATTGCTCAGGTAGCACTGCCTCGTGGGCTCAGAATCTTACTGGATTCATTTCTATCTCAGTGAAACATGTCTTATACACAGCAAACACAAAGAATTTGCAGAATAGGGGGAAAGTGACAATTTGTTGGTTTGTTTGGGTTTTTCTAAGATATAGTCTTGATGTTGCTAGGTCAGGCTTCTCTAGAACTTGCTAGGAATCCAGGGCTGACGTTCAAGTTACAATCCTTCTGCCTCAGAGTGCCAGTGTAGGAATTATAGAGAAGTTTTAGAAAGCTTAACGTTGTATTTTGCATATACATATATAAATGAATAAAACCTTTTATATATTCACATATGATTATAAAAAGAAGGGAAGAGATAGTAGAATTGTATGATGTGAAAGTAGACAGTGAGAATACTAGTTTAACTTTAAGTATGGTTATACCAAGGAATTATGGAGAGGAGAGGTTGTTAAGCAGCCAAAAGTAAGAGTGTATAGCCAAAACTGAATGGAAACACACTATTTTCTAATTCTATTTTAAAGCAGAGTCAATAAAGCACACTGTATGGTGTATAATGCTCCCTGACAAGCCACAAATTATTAAACAAAGATCCTAGTTTCATGTATAGGAATCTCCATTAATAAGGGAGACCCCAAAACCATGAAACAATACAGGCCATTGTCAGTATTCTTCTTTGCCCATGAGAACTAGGTTGTAATTCCTTTTGCTAAAGACACCATTCATTTTGGTTGCAGAACAGAGAAATGATGATGGAATTCAGTTCAAAGTCTCCTGCTGGCTCCCTAGCTTTCACAGTTCTAGAAGGTTCTCTACAAAATTCTGTTGGGGAAATTTTATCAAACTTTTGCTAAGCTATGGACTTCACAACCTATAATAATTGCCATCTGATTGGTAGGATGCTAATTGGTACAATATTTCCTATCATAGACCTAACCCTATCATAGAGCTTTCTGGTTAGATTTCGCTGGCAGAGAACCAGTGTCTGGTATTTCAAAGACAGTCAACAGCCAATGGTTGAAGAAGTCATACACCTTGTGAGGTAACTTATAACTGTTGTTTTGTTGAATAAGCATGGTGTCAAATTGGCTTCTACATAGTTATACTTGTAGATTAGTGATGCTGTCAGTCTTCATCAGAGAAACTCCTTTTTGTAGTGGGTGGTATTTAATGTCTATGCTCGCAGATTTTCAAAGTGATAAGGATAACTGTGGAATGCTAACACTTATCCTTAACAGGTTTATTATCCCCGTCAGGCTGAAGGGACTTCAGACACAGGATATAGGAAGAATGTAAGAACCAGAGGACAGAAAAGAGTCCAGTGAAACAGTGGATTCTGGACATGATCATTATACTCTTGAACTCATTGCTGTGGTTACCTGTGTATGATTGCAAGAAGATGGACACAACACCTTTTCATCTTGCACGGAAGAAGGGATGATGAGTGTTCACTACTCATGAACTAGATACTAGCAGTTAAAGGCTATTGGAGAAGGGTGTGCCATTCTCTTCTGCCCTGTAGCCACTGATAAACTGCTATGTTCCAGTAAATAAGCCCCAACTCATGTTCATGCAAGCAAAGCAAATTAACTCTCTGAATCAAAACAAAAACAGTATTCGAGCTGGAGGAAGACTTTAGTGACTAGGAGTTCTAATATGAGAAGGAAGACAATTGGGCATACAAAGATAATATAATTATTATTTATATTTTTAAATTTCAAAAAAATGAAATAAAACAAAATAAAAAAGAATAAACAGCATAGGCAGTATATAGGACACAATGAAATGAATACATGCTTATATTATGGGGTTTCTAATAAGAGGAGAGAAAGATGAACATACAAAAATCATACTTATTGAAGTCATACCTGAACATCCAGGCCCTCAAAACTGAAAGACTTTCATTGCAAGATACCTGATCAAAAGATCAAATCCAGAAAGAAAAAGTAGACACAGGGGTGCTAAGTTACATTTAAAGGAATCCTATTATATGGAAACTAATTTCTTTTTGCTCATCATAACACTTTTATTAATTACTTAGGACTTTCATACCACACACACACACACACTTGCAAATCAAACAAGGAGAGAATTGGGATATATAGCCAAAGTTCTACCAAGCACAGCAAAATTTCCCTTCCAACAAGAAAATACAATTACCAGAAACTTCAGAAAAGAAGAAACATAGTCATTCTCTGAAAACTGAAGAAAAGTAATTTAACCTGAAAATAAGTTTGCACTAAATTCACACAAATAAAGGAGAAAAATGGTAAAATTGTATCAATACATAAAAACACCAAACGATGAACAATTAGGAAAAATGGAAGGAAAATATTCAGAACAACTAGAAAATTCTAGCATGTACATATTCCTACCCATTGATAACTGTGCATTTAATTGAAATAAAACGTGCAGTCAAAATAGAACTATAGCTGGAGAGCTTTTCTCTCCGGGTCCCACCAAGTCCCGCCAGTCCCGGAGCTCACTTATAAAATAAACACACAGATGCTTTTATTATTTAAACTGCTTGGCCATTAGCTCAGGCCTATCATTGTCTAGCTCTTACTCTTATATTTAGCCCATTTCTAATAATCTATACTTTGCCACGTGGCTCGTGGCTTACTGTTACCTTACATCTTTCTTGTCCTGGCAGCGGCTCCAGGCAGTCTCTCCCTCCTTCCTGTTCCCTCAATTCTCCTTTCTGTTAGTCCCAACTATACTTCCTGTCTGGCTACCGGCCAATCAGTGTTTATTTATACAGAGCGATATCCACAGCATAGAACAGCTAAATTGAGATAAGAAGAACCATTTGCTTGTCAGAAAAGAAATACTTCATGAATAAAGATACTCTGAAATTTAAGGAGTTCAAGAATATACTTTACAATAATAGTAAACAAAAAAGTGAAGGATATGTAATATCTTTATTAACAAAATGAAATTTAAGTCAAAAGCACAAAATGTTACAAATAAATTAACTATGTGCTTAAGGAGACAGTTTAACCAAGGAATAAATCTTCATTTTCTGTCTTCTTTACTGGATAATTTTGAGCAACAAATGTTGACAAGGAACGTTGGATCAGAATGGATTTTCACTCAGCCTTATCCCCATCATTCCTGGTTGCTGAGAAGGTTCCCATTTGTGATTCTCCTGAGGCAGATGCAATATCTTTGTTATTGTAGCTGTTGAGGCCAGAAATGGATGACCAGTGAGGTATAGACAAGGCACTCATGCTCCAATGCCCTCAACTGAAACACAGAATCAGGGGTTCCTCATCATCTCTTTCTCTCACAGATAAATAACTTATTTGGCAGCTGGGTTACCCCAGCAAGGATGTTTTTGTTAGAGTCTGCATCACTGTGGGAGGAACATGTGTAGCTTGCATACAGTAATAAACTCCTAAATCCTCAGGCTCCACTCTGCTGATCTTGAGTGTGAAATCTGTGCCTGACCCACTGCCACTGAACCTGTCTGGGACTCCAGAAAATCGGGTGGAAACCCCATAGATGAGGAGCTGTGGAGACTGGCCTGGTTTCTGCAGGAGCCAATTCAAATAGGTGTTTCCGTTATTATGTACAAGGCTCTGACTAGATCTGCAAGAGATGGACACTTGATCTCCAAGACCAACAGGCAGGGCCAGTGGAGTTTGGGTCATCACAACATCACCCCTGGAAGCTGAAATAATGAGAGAGAAATACAATGTTATCCAAAAACTTCATAAACAATCTCTGTGGTTTCTTTTTTTTTGATATTTATTTCAGTTCTTACATTTCTTTTTACATACAATTCTTTATACACTAAAATTCCCTTTCTAACAAAACAAGTGAACTGAAAACAGTTTTCTAGGAATAAATTTTACCATCCCACACCATCTGTGTCATAATAGTTACTATAGCACAGGTTCTGCCCAATCAGTACCTCACTGTCACGGATGTGAACCTCAAAGGCCCCATCCTGGAAGATAAGACCTGTCCTTTCATACATGTATAGAATACATGTGATGATCAGTGGAACCAAAGGCTTATCCTCTCTTCCCATCTTCCTTACTCACTTCCCCCTGTCCTCACCAGGAATCAAGAACAACAGCAGCAACAACAGCAGAATAGTCAACTTCATTTTGAAAGGAAATCTAGGAGACTGATTAGTCACTGCAAGGTGACAGCTCAGCTTTTATCTCAGGCTAGCAAGGGTGGGTCTTCCCTAGGGAGCAATATGCAAAGGCCTGGGTTAGTGATCTAATATAGATAGAGGGAAGAGTCATGTAGGCTTCTAGTGACTGCAAAATTCACATAAAATATCTTCCATGTCAAGATATTGTTGACAAAATGTGATGGTTGATGGGAAAAGAACATGCTAAAAACTATGAGTCTGGGCATCACCAGAATTCAGTAAGTGCATCATTAAAGAAACACTGGAAGGAGTGAAGATAAAGACGCGTGCATTCAGTCATTCTCTATGAGTTGAATAACTATGCTTTTGCTCCTCTTTCATCAATTTTACAGGAAAAATACTGTCATTTAAGAATATTTAATCTAGAAGTTAGGAGATTTCTTTCCTGTGGTCCATTGAATTTATCTCCACGGAAACACAAAAATAAAAAAAAAATACTAGGAAGCTATACCTTAAGTGTTTAGCATGAAAATGTAACAGTGATAGATATTAAAAACAATTGTCATAGGAAATATGTTTGGGGGAAACTTTGAAGTGAGGGATGGGTCTCTGGTGTTTGTGTGGGCAATGGTATTTCACAGGTAAATTTTGACTCATTTATTTTATATACATTGAATACATATATATATATAATTTTATGCAACAATTATACTTCAGTGAAGCAATATTTTTATATTTATTTATCATGTGTTTGTGTATATGTGCAGGCATGTGTATGAAGGGCAGAGGATAGCTCATGGGTGTGGTGATATATTGTGTTCCCCAATATTTTGTGCACCCTAATAAAGCTTATCTGAGGATCAAAGGAAAAAGTCAGCCACTCTATTAAACATAGAAGTCAGACAATGGTAGCACATGCCTTTAAATCCTAGCATTTGGGAGGCAGAGATCCATCCAAATTTCTGTGAGTTCAAGGCCACACTGGGAACAGGCATGGTAACATACATCTTTAATCCCAGCACTAACCATAAAGGTCTGCAGGTCTGTACAGACAGACAGGAAGTGATATAGCTGGGCCGAGAAAGGAAGTGAGATGCGGAACAGACAGGCATATAGGTGTGGGTATACAGGAAGTAGGTTTCTTTGGCTGAGGATTTCCAAGTGGTAAGAACATGGCTGGCTTTTCTGCTTTTCTGATCTCTCATTTTTTTTACTCCAGTATCTGGCTCCAGGTTTTTATTAATAAGATTGTTTAGCAATTCATCTTACATTGCCGCACATCCTTATGTACCACATATAACGAATATACATGGTGAAATTTCAGACATTAATGGAATTAATAAAAATCTCACAGACTAGAATGGAAAGAATTTATGTTGTATCTACTGCTTTCATAAAGATCTGCAATACATTTTTAACTTTGAAAAGTTCTTTCTGCTTGTAACTGAATCTATGTGCCCTTTGATACAGGCCATTGTGGGGTTGTCTTTGAGGGCAAAGGAGCCTTTCTCCATTCTTTGTGAGCTCAGATAGGACAAGGTTATGGTATAGGAGAACCTGATGGCCACCCAAGTTGTCTGATCTAGAAGCGTTCAAATTCTTGTCTCATAAATTCAAAGAATTAAATTCATGGGCCACAGTGGGAATTTTAGCTGAATATCCAGACATAGCCATCATTTAGAAATGTATCCATTTTCCCTTTATCATATTTGTTCTCACTAAGGTAAGGGATTGTGGTTTTGGTTTTCTTTCTCTCTGATTATTAGTATTGTTGATCATGTTTTCCTATAGCTATTGGCCATTTGTAAAAAATAAAAATAAAAAGATATATGAAGTACTCTCAACAAATCTCACACCAAATAATGAAGCTGAAAACTATTTTTTAATTGGAATTTTATGTTTGATTTTTTAATAACTAGCTTATGTAACCTTTGGAAATTATAAAGTAGGAAAAAAATTTAGGACACAGATTTTCCAGTGTTCTTGTCTAATACATAGCATGATTAATTCTGTTAAAAACCCAAGGACATTCTTGTGAGCAGTGTTCTCAGCTTGTCTGAGATATAGCAATGAATTTCTCAGTGAAACAATTTGGACATAGCAATTCAGTATACAGTGATAAAGACAGAATTCTCTGGCTGATAAAAAAAAATAGTCACTGAGATCAATAGTATAATGTAAAGACAACCCAGAAATGGAATAATACAAATATGGCTAACTGGTCTTTGACAAAAGAGCAAAACTGAAAGGAAGAAATAAATTATTAAACAAATGATTGGAAACAGAAGTTGAAGGACTGAAACATGTTGAAGGACTGAAAAGACATTAAATATAAGTCCTAGCAAAATTTACCTGTTATTGATCAATAAACTTATAAAACTGCTAGAATAAAAGAGAATATTACAATTTTAGGGATTATAGAAAAAGTATGACTTATGAAAAAGAAGAAAAGTTGGAATATTCTAGAAGTTTTAAAATGCACTCTGTAAAAAACAAAAAATAAAGAAAATTTCTTTCTGATCTTTTTCTTAAACTGATGACACCTGAGCAACTTGTTTCCATTTCCATGGATTCGATTATTTTTTCATTTCTATGATCTCATATCATATGAATTCTTTTGGGGTTAGCTATATTTTAAAGCACTTTTGAGGGAAAATATGAAAAAAGTCGTCATGTGTGATGACATGATAGCAACAAAAATCTATAATTCCAAACCTAGACTGTGGACCATAAAATGATGAGTACATGAGCAGAGAAATATAAACAACTGGGCTGTTCCTGGTACTGAACAAATATCAATCAAAAGAGAGTCACCATGAGTGTAAATAATATTCTGTGAAACTATTTTCCATTGATTAAGGTACAAAGAAGATAATCATCTGTTCTTTCAATTCTTGACAAGGTTACAAAGTTACATTTTGTTTTTTTATTTTTTTATGTCCAATATCTGAAAGTCATTTAATATATATTTGTGCTATTTTCTTTCTTTTTTTTTCTTTTTATTAAGAGATTTGTCCATTCGTTTTACATATCAACCATGGATTCCCCTGCCCTCCCTCCTCCCACCCCCAGCCTTACCCCCCCCCCAGCCTACCCCCATTCCCACCTCCTCCAAGACAATGTCTCCCCTGGGGAGTCAGCAGAGCCTGGTACCTTCAGAGAGGAGGGGACTGGACAAAGTTAGTTTTTCTAATCAGTAAACTTCTTTGCTTCACATATTCTCTGGTGAAGGGACTCTAACTAAGGACACAAGAGTTCATTTTTTTATTCATTTATTTATTTGTTTGTTTGTTTGATAATTTGTTTACTTGTTCGTATTTACTTCCCAAATGCAGTTTCCCTTCCCTGCTCTACTTGCTCCCCACCGTCCTTCCCCTCCCACCTCCCCTCTGTCCCACTGGCATTAATCCTCCTCAATTTCTCTTCAGGAAAAAGGCAGGCCTTCTATAAATATCAACTGGCCATGGTATATTAAATTACAATGAGACCAGTAATCTCTTCTCTTAGTAAGGATGGAAGAGGCAACCTGGTAGGAAGAAAGGGTCTAAAAACCAGGCAATAGAGTCAGAGACAGCACCCACTGTTAGGAGTACCACAAAAAGACTAAACTACACAACTGTAACATATATGTAGAAGAACTTGATCAGTCCCACATAAGCTCCTTGGTTGTCAATTCAGTCTCTGTGAGGTCCTTTGAGCCCAGGTTAGTTGATTCTGTGCATTTTCTTGTGCTAACATTGACCCTCTGGCTCTGACTGTCCTTCCTCCCCCTCTTCTGCAGAATTCCCTGTGCTCCACGTAAGGTTTGGCTGTGAGTCTCTATATCTGTTTCCATCAGTTGTTGGGTGAAGCATGTCTGATGACAGTTGGGCTAGGCATCAGTCTATGAGCATAGTAGAATATCATTAGGAATCACTTCATTGTCTTTTTTTTCCCCAGTTGTGTTTGATTCTATCCTAAGTCTCTGAGTTATCCACGCTCTGGGTCCTGGCCTTCTAGGCAGTGCCAGGGGTAGGCCCCCTCTCATTGTATGGTTCTCAAGATGAACCAGTCATTGGTTGGCCACTCCCACAATTTCTATGTCACCTTTCTCCAGAACATCTTGTAGGCAGAAATAATTGTAGGCTCAAGGTGTGTCTGAGTTTGTGTCCCAATCCATCCACTGAAAGTCTTCTGTGGTTACTGGAGATTGCTGGTTCATATTTCATATTATGTATTCCTCATTGCTAGGAGTCTTAGCTAGGATCATCCCCACAGATTCTTGAGAGTTTCCATTGATGTAGGTTTCTAGTTCATCCCAAAGATGCCCCCAGATTCCAATTGTTTCTCCTAGTATTCTCTCCCTCCATTCTCACCTGACCTGATCCATCCTGTTTCCATCACCATTCCCCCTTCCAGATCCCTCCTCCCATCCACAGGTTATGTCTATTCTATTTCCCCTTTACAGTGAGATTCATGCATCTCCCCTTCCCTAATCCCTCTTTGTTACTTAGCTTCTCTGGGTCTGTGGATTGTAGCATGATTATTCTTTATGTTACAGCAAATACCCAGTTATAAAGGACTACATATCATCTTTGTCTTTTTAGGCCTGGGTTACCTCACTCAGGATGATCTTTTAGATCTATCCATTTGTCAGAAAATTTAATGATGTCATAGTTTTTAACAGATGAGTAATACCCCATTGTGTAAATATACCATATGTTCTTTATCTATTTTACGGTTGAGGGACATCTTGCTGTTTTCAGTTTCTGGATATTATGCATAAACCTGTTATGAACATAGTTGAGCAATTGTCTTTGTGGTATGATGGAGGGTCCTTTGAGTATATGCCTAGGAGTGGTATAGTGGAATCTTGAGGCAGATTGATTCCCAATTTTCTAATAAACCAATATATTGATTTTCAAAGTGGCTGTATAAGTATGCACTCCCATCAACAATGGAGGAGTGTTCCCCTTGCTCCCTATTCTCCCCAGCATCAGCTGTCAGGTGTGTTTGTATGTGTGTGTGTGTGTGTGTGTGTGTGTGTGTGTGTGTTTAGATGGGGATTTTTTAGGAATTTTTAATTCATTTTACATACCAATCACAAATCTCCCTCTCATTCCTCCTCCAGCTCCACCCCAACCCACATCCCATTCCCTCTGCCAACAAGGTAAAGCCTTCCATGGGGAGTCAGCAGAGCCTGGTACATTCAGTAGAGGCAGGTCCAAGCCCCTCCTTCTGCATCAAGGCTGCACAAAGTATCCCACCATAGGTAGTGGGCTCCAAAAAGCCAGCTCATGTGGTGATATTTTATTTGTGCTCTAACAAATAAAGCTTACCTGGGGATCAAAGGAAAATCCAACCACTATATTAAACATAGAGGTCAGGCAGTGGTAGCACAGGCCTTTAATCCTAGCATTCAGGAGGCAGAGATTCATTCAGATCTCTATGAGTTCAAGGCCACACTTATAACACAGCCAGGTGTGGTGGCACATGCCTTTAACTCCAGCACTAGTTAAACATAGAGGACTGGAGGTCTGTACAGACAGACAAGAAGTGATAGATCTGGACATAAAGAGGAAGTGATATAGCTGGGCAGAGAAAGGAAGTAAGATGGCAGGGCACAGAAAGGTATATAGGCATGAGTATACAGGAAGTAGCTCTCTTGGGCTGAGGATTTCAGAGCAGTAAGAACTTGTGGCTGGCTTGTTCTATTCCTCTGACCTTTCAGCTTTCACTTCAATATCTGGCTCCAAGTTTTTTATTAATAAGACCATTTAGCAGTTCATGTTACAAGCTCATGCACCAGGGACAGATCTTGATCCTACTGCCAGAGGGCCCTTTAAGCAGATCAAGCTACACAACTGTCTAGATTGTACAGAGGACCTAGTTTAGTCTCATGGAGGCTCTACAGCTGTTGGACTAAAGGTCATGAGTTCCCACTAGTATCATTCAATTGTCTCTATAGGTTTCCCCATCATGATCTTGATGTCCCTTGCTCAAAGAATCCCTCTTCTCTCTCTTTGACTGGACTCCTGGAGCTCGGCCTGGTGCTTGGTTGTGGATCTCTGCATCTGCTTCCATCAGTTACTGGATGAAGGCTCTATGATGACAGTTAGGGTATTCACCATTCTGATTACCATGGTAAACCAGTTCAGGTACCCTCTCCACTATTGCTAGTAGTCTAACCTGGGGTCATACTTGTGGATTCCTAGGAACTTCCCTAGCACTCAATTCTCCCTATCTCAATGATGTCTCCCTCTATCATGGTATCTCTTTCATTGACCTCCCACTCTGTCTCTGTTCCAGCTTGACCATACCATTACCTTATGTTCTCATCCCCTATCCCCTACTCTCCATTGCCACCTCACCCCCAGTTTGCTCATGGAAATCTCATCTATTTCCCCTTCCCAAGGTGATCTAAGAGGTGCATCCCTCTTAGAGTCTTCCTTGTTAGCTAGCTTCTCTGGAACTGTGAGTTGTAGTCTGGTTATCCTTTGCTTTACATATCTAGCATCCACTTATGAGTTAGTACATACCATGTTTGTCTTTCTGAGTCTGGGTTATCTCACTCAGCATGATAATTTCTAGTTCCACCCATTTGCTTGCTGATTTCATGAGGTCATTGTTTTTGTTTTGGTGTGTGTGTGTGTGTGTGTGTGTGTGTGTGTGTGTGTGTGTACCACATTTTCTTTATCCACTCTTTGGATGAGAGCATCTAGGTTGTTTCCAGGTTCTGGCTACTGTGAATAATGCTGCTATGAACATAGTTGAGCATGTGTCCTTGTGATATGATTGAGCATTCCTTGGATATATGTCAAAGTATGGGGATTGCATTGAATCTGTAGATTGATTTTGGTAATATTGTCATTTTTATTACATTGGTTCTACCTTTCCATGAGCATGGGACATCTTTCCATTTTCTGATACCTTCTTCAATTTCTCTCTTCAAGGACTTGAAGTTTTGTCATACAGATCTTTCACTTCTTTGGTTAGAGTTACCTCAAGGTATTTTATATTAATTGTGGCTATTGTAAAGGGTAATGTTTCTCTGATTTCTTTCTTGGCCCATTTATCATTTGTGTATAGGAAGGCCATTGATTTTTTTTGAGTTATTCTTGTATCCTGCTATATTACTGAAGGTGTTATCAGTTGTTGGCATTTCTTGGTAGAATTTTTGGGGTAACATATATAGACTATCATGTCATCTGCAAATAACAAAAGATTGACTTCTTCCTTTCCAATTTGTATCCTCCCTTGATCTCTGTTTGTTGTCTTATTGCTTTAGCTAGAACTTCCAGTACTATATTGAATAGATATGGGGAGCATGGGAGAGCCTGCCTTCAGGAGTCTTCTCTGCTGGTTGGTAACTGGGGCAGCAATGGGTGAGGGTTCCTGGGCATGGGTTGTGCCCCACAGCCTAGATCCTAGAGGTAGGACTCTTTGGGTGGGAGTAGAGTCACTCTCCTCTTGGTCCAATCAGATCTGGAGGATTCTGTGTCTCAGGAAGCTGCTGGAGTTGCAGGGGGATATGAGGATTTGGGGTGGGGCATGGGTCTTGTAGATTGCAGGGTCCGATGGGGGTTTTGGTGCAGAAGCCCTCCCACAAGAGTCTTCCCTGCTGCATGGCAACTGGGGCAGCGATGGGTGGGGGTTCCTGGGCATGGGTTGTGTCCAGAGCCTAGGTCCTAGAGCTGGATACTTTACTATTGCCTCCTCTCTTCACCATTCAGTCCTCTTTGCTCTGAGTCACAGGTGACCAGATCTGTGAAACCCTCAGAATCCAGGCTGCTACACTTCTCCAACAGGAGAACTCTGCAAAAAGCTCTGTGAGCAAGATCTAGGCATTATTCCCAGCACTCCTATTAGAAGTCCTCAGTCAAGGTTTCCCCTGGGGAGTCAGCCCAGCCTGGTAGATTCAGCTGAGGCAGGTCCAGTCCCCTCCTCCTTGCACCAAGGCTGAGCAGTGTCTCAGCATAGGCCCTAGGTTCCAAAAAACCAGCTCATGCACTAAGGACAGGTCCTGGTCCCACTGCCTGGGGGCCTCCTAAACAGAAGGAGGTGGGAATGGGGAATCCGTGGCTGAAATGTAAAATTAAATTAATTATAAAATAAAAATATTTATTAAAAAATAAGTCCTCAGTCACAACACTGAATGTCAACAAACCCTGGAAGTTTCCTGGGCCACTGGACTAAGGTTCCCACCACTTCACTGCTAACTGGTGACTTTTCAAGGCCACCCTGAGTAGAGACTGTAGTTCTGAGGGGTTTTCAGGTCCTGACTATCTAGGTGGGTCTTCTCCCAGTTCCAGACCATGTAGTTCCCTGAGTCCAACATGGAATAATCAGTTGTGCTTTTTATCTTAGCCATTCTGACAGGTATAAGACAAACTCAGGATACTTTTGATTTGCCATTCCCTGATGGTTTAAGACAGTGAACATATATCTATGTGATTCTTGGTAATTTGAGATTCCTCTCTTGAGAATTCTATTTTTAGAATTGTACCACAGTTTTTAAATTGTATTATTTAGTTTGTTGATGTTTAGTTTATTGAGTTGTTTATATATTTTGGATATCAACCCACTTTCAGATGTGGGGTTGATGAAGTTGTTTTCCCATTCTGTAGACTAATGTTTTGTTCTTTTGACAGTGTCCTTTGCTTTACAGAAGCTTTTCAGTTTCATGCCATCATATTTAATAATTGTCTATCTTAGTGCCTGTGATACTGGCCCTGATTTTAGTGAAATTGCTTTAAGTTCCTCTCCATTTAGTTTGATGTTGGCTATAGGCTTGCTGCAAATTACCTTTATTATATTTTAGGTATATATGTTGTGTCTTATATCTCTCCAATAATTTTATCATGAAGGGGTGCTGTATTTTGTCAAAGGCTTTTTCACCATCTAATGAAATGATTTTGTGGATTTTTTCTTTAGTTTGTTTATATTGTGTATTACATTGACCGATTTTCTTATGTTGAACCATCCCTGCATCTCTGGGATCAAGCCTACTTGATCATGGTGGATGATCTTTTTCATGTGTTCTTGGATTTGGCTTGGAAGTATTTTACTGAGTATTTTTGTGTTAATATTCAGGAGGGAAATTGGCCTGTAATTCTCTGTTGAGTCTTTAGTTTAGGTATCATGGTGACTGTGGCCTCATTAAAAGAATTTGGTTATCTTCTTTCTGCTTATATTTTGTTGAATAATTTGAGAAGTACTGGTATTAACAATTCTTTGAAATTCTGGTAGAATTCTGTGCTAAAACCATCTGGGGCTGGGCTTTTTCTGGCTGAAAGACTTCTAATGATTGCTTCTATTTCCTTGAGAATTACAGGTCTATTCAATTTGTTTATCTGATCTTGAGTTAACTTCAGTGAATGGTATCTATTGAGAAAAATGTGCATTTCTTTTAGATTTTCCAATTTTTGTGGAGTACAACTTTTTGAAGTATGACCTAATGTTTCTCTGGATTTCCTCAGTGTCTGTTGTTATGTTTCTCTTTTCATTTCTGATTTTGTTAATTTGGATATTCTCTCTCTGCCTTCCAGTTAGTTTGGATAAAGGTTTGCTTTTCTTGGTGATCTTTTCAAAGAACCAACTCTTTGTTCCATTGATTCTCTGTATTGTTCTCTTTGTTTCTATATCTTTGATTTTGTCCCTTGAGTTTGATTATTTTCTGACATCTACTTTTCTCAGGTATGTCTGCTTCTTTTTGTTCTAGACTTTTCAGGAGTGCTGTTAAATCACTAATATGAGATCTCACTAATTTCTTTATAAATACCCTTATTGCTATGAACATTCATCTTAGCACTGTTTTCATTGTGTCCCATAAGTTTGGGTAGGGTTGCATTATTTTTCATTGAAATCTAGGAAGTCTTTAATTTATTTCTTAGTTTTTCCTTTCCCTAATGGTAATTCAGTAAAGAACTGTTCAGTTTCCACAGTTTGTAGGCTTTCTGTTGTTTCTGTTGTTGTTGAAATCCAGCTTTAATCCATGGTAGTCTGATAAGATACAGGGAGCTATTTCAATGTTTTTTTTTTTAATCTTAGGAATGTGAGACCACCTATAGCTAATAAGTAAGACAAGCAAGAAAAGGTGATATTAAAAACCCAGTGGAGAGAAGGAAAGCAATATCTTGGGTAGCCTGGCACTTTGGAGGTCAGAGATGCATGCTTCTCAGATGCATGACCCTGGACAGGCAGGCATATATTCACCAGCAAATGTTAATGAAACAGTGCTCTGGATCTGCAAGCCTGGCTTTTACTCATGCAAGAATGGAGCAACACTAATATTCCTGTTGGCCCTACAAAGAACAACAACTCTGTGTTCTGGGGCATAAAGAAAGCCATTGGAGAGGGAGTACACACCACATCCCCAACTGCAGTCTAGGTGATGATTCCACAAATGTTATAGACAAGCAATTGATTCATTCAGTTGATATGATTGTGTTCCGAAAGCTAAACAAGAAAATACCTTCTCCTATTTGAAAACACTGGTTCCAAATGTAAACACAGTGAGGATGAAGCTGGGACCCTCCTTCTTTGCCTGAGTCAGAGAAAAAAATAGCAAAAAGGGCAAAGCTGTTCCTATGTCCAAGAGGGCCTTCCTTGCAGTGATATGGCCAGGGGCTGTAAGATGGTACAATGATCTGTACAGTCCAACATAGATCCCTAGAGGATTAAATAGAAACAGAAATCCATTCTTTTAGTATTTAGGAGGCTTGAAAGTCTAAAATCGATCACTAGCAGGTGTTCATCATGTTAGTTTTCCGACTTCCTAGTTGGACACTTCCATGTAGGGCTTTCATAGAACTTTCCCTGATACCTCTGATCAGTGATAGAAAGCCCCTTGTTGCCTCTTTTACTGAGAACACTAATATTATGTGGTTAGTTGACACCTGTAGCATCCAACGTTAACTTTCTTTCTTTCTTAAATGGATTTTCCCATTGAAGGTAAAGATTCACTTGATAAATAAGGAGGCACAAATTAGTCCTCAAGGTATGTATCTGGGAATCCCTAGAAGCCAGAGAGTTGTAAGTTAAGCCAGAGCTTCTACCCTATACTGGAGTACGAAACATAAAATGAGTCTTTCTGATAACTGAGATTCTTAAATATCCTTTCACATGGCTCTGATCAGACTGCAGGCCCTGTTCAGTCTCACAAGCTTAAGTGGTAACAACGTGACACTGCCACTACAGTAGCCTAACATGGTTTCTCTGCTAATCATGGGGTTGGTCTGCCATCTTCAGGTCTTTCACTGGCATGGCCATGTCATAAAATAGTTACATTATTCTCCCTTCCCTTTCCTCCCTCCAAACCCTCCCATGTAACTCCTTGCTCATTTTCTAATCCATGGCCTCTATTTCTTTAATTGTTGTTACATACACACATGTGTGTATGTGAATATATAAGTACAATCTGCACAATCTGTATAATGTTACTTGTATATATGCTTTTAGACATAACAATTTGTTGTTAGATATCAATTGGTGTGTTCTTCCCTGGGGAAGACTATTTCTCCCACAGTGAACATCCCTTTGTTGCCTGTGATTCTCACCCCACATCATGCAAATTTCACTTTGCTACAGAGAAAGACCATAACAGAAAACCACAACCAATCAAAATGCAGAGTTTTGAAGGAATACATCTACAATACAACCCCCACATTCAAGGCTCGGGGATCGTTGCATAGAAATGGGTGGAAAGATTATAAGAGCCAGAGGATTATGGAGTTTAATGACAGATGGTGCCTCCTAGTAATGTAAGAAACCAGCCACATAAAGTCTCACCAAAACTATTTTTCCTAATCATTGGCCAAAAATGGTCAATAACAATAGACATGCTAGTCTGAATGGGCGAAATCCCATGAGGCCTCAAACATACACTGCTATGTTTTTGAAAGAGCATTCCTTAGGAACTGGAGAGCAAATTTTCAGGGGTGGGGGTCAAGGAAGGTATCAATGCTTCTTGTGTTATATCTGTCAGTGAAGCCTCATCTGTTTCACCTAGACAACTTTGCAGCAGCCCACTTTGAGAACCACAGTAGCTGAACCAGTTGGGAGATCATTTGAAGTCACCTAGGATTGTAGAAAACACCTGGTGGGTTTGTGCTCTAAACTGAGAATAATCAAAATAAGCTTTTAAACTATCACTGCTCCATAGACTCTCCCTCAGTGGAGGTGTTTCTATGTAAGCTCTGCAATACAACAGCCATTAATCAGAAGTTGCACATGGTCACTGGGTGCTTGAAGTATAGCAAGTGAAACTGCAGTATAATCTATAATAATCTATAATGTTTATACTTTAATCGAAATTGAAATTCATATTGTCTTGTGTGGCTAGGGTTAACCTCATGGAAGAACATTGTTTTAGCATAAGTAGTTAGCATCTCTTCAAGGCAGACAGGCTGTTGTTTGTTGCATAGGGTTTACCTCATAGTCACTGCTATAGGAATCAGCAGAGGTAGCTTCAGGCTCCATCACATTCAGACCAATTGTCATTGAGCTGGGAAGGACGTTGCTCCATCTTGTGGACACTTGATAAACTTTTAGGCCAGTTTATCTTTTTCTCTCAGTGAACCACTGTAAGTGGGCTTTTCTGTCAGTGAATTTTTCCCCTTACATTGGCCTTTCAGGTGAAGGGGATTCTTACAACAAGGATATCTCAAATATCACTAAAATAAGGGTCTTTTCTTCTTGAAGGAGGGTCTCCACATCAGAATCTCATGTAAGAAATTTACACTGTGCTAATATAAGTTTTATAGCAACCCTTTGCTTTAGTCATATCCTCAAAATTTTAATGTTTTTTTAAATTTTCATATGTTATGCTATTTTATAGCTTCCCTTCTGTTTTTGTCTTCAGCACCATTTTATAATAAATGTGTTCATTTTTTTCTGTTATATTTATTGGCTTTACAGGTGTCCTTCTGTTTTGATTTGTAATTACATACCATTCTTCCATAGAAGAAATTTAAGTAGTTCAGGTCCTAAATTACATGCTGTGCAATATGAAGACATGAGTTTGATCCCAAGAACATGAAACACATGTAAAAATATTGCAAGCAGAGTGGAAAGTGATTGTAATCCCAGCCCTTGAGAGGCAGAGAAAGGCATACCAGGTGTCTCATTGGCCAGCCAATCTAGCTTACTCAGAAAGCTCCAGGCAAAGGGGAGTCCCTGTTTCAAAAATAGAAGACAAAAGAAAAATAAGTAAAGTGATTCTGAGAATCAGCTCTCAGTATGCACACATATATTCACAAGACCCCTCGCAATCATATGCACATGAATACAAGACAATTTGAGTGCTGTAAGCCTTTTAAATTGTTTTATTACTCTCTTTTTTTTTGACTGACACAAATTGTATTCTAGAGTATATCCCATGAGCTCATGAAAAAAAAAATGTACACTCTTCTCTTGCAGATGTCTTACCATTCAGTGCTTCCTGTCCTTTCTATTTTGGAAGGACTCTCTTCCTTCTCCTGTTACTTATATTATAACAAATATGTCAAAGCAGACAGGTGGTACTTGAGATGAAGAATAGCACACCTGCCCACCCATTCTAAATTCTCATCTATAAATTATTCTGAGCTGTTCAGTTGGTTTGTGTTTGGAGGTTTTGTTTTTGTTTTGTTTTGTTTTTTAATACAAATTTAGAGAAGTTGCTATGATGTCCTCCAGAGAAAGAACATATGTAGCAGCTTTTTCACCCCAAGCAGAAAGGTTTTTATTAGGGCTATATCACTGTGGGAAGAAGCTCTACACTTTATAGACTGGAACGAACACCCACATCCTCTGCCACTACTCTACTGACTTTCGGTGTTAAATCTATTCCTGACCCACTGCAACTTAACTTGTCTGGGACTCAAGAAAAAAAATTCGAAATCTTAGAGATCAGGAGATGAGGAAACTGGCCTGGCCTCTGCACATACCAAGTCAAGTAATTGTTGACATTTCTATGTAGCAGATTATTACTAAACCTTCAGGAGTTGGAAGCTGACTCTGCAGGAGTGACAGGTATGGAGTGTGCAGCCTGGGTCATCACAGTATCCCCACTGGCTCCTGAAAAGAAAGGTTATGAACAACTTAATCACACTTTTAAATGATTTTTCCTTCATTTATTTCATTCTTATCACATTTGTGATTTTAACTCATAATCTAAAAATGTTCAATATAAAATACCTATGTAGAGAGAGCGTGGAAGCTCCTTAGAAATCACCTGGACTGTCTGCTTTGGTACTTGTCAGAGTTGCCACAAGAGCACAGGTTCTCCTCCCTTCACCCTCTAAACCTCACAAGCCCATTCCTGGAGAACATGACTAGCAATCTTACACAAGGGCAGTACGTGTATCTTCATCAGAGGAGAATCCCAGAAATCCCCATCCCTTCACATTTCTTCTTCATCTTTGTTTCTCTCCTTACCAGATAACTGGAGCACAAGCAGCCCCAGTACCTGAGCAGGGCACCTCATTTTGAGAACTTGAGATGACAAGCCTTGAGTAGTCAATGCAGAAAGAGGGACTAGCTTTGTCTTGGACTTGCAAGGATGTCCTGCCTAAGGAGCAATATGCAAATCCTGTCATTGGTAAAGCTGTGTGAAAAGTAACAAGAGCAGGGATAATCCCACTCTTTTTTTTATTAAGAAAAATTTTTATTCATTTTACATACCAATCAAAGATCCCCCTCTTCCCTCCTCCTGCCCCTCCAGACTCCCCCTCCCAACCCACCCCTATTTCCTCCTACAAGGAGGTAAGACCTCCCATGGGGAGGTACATTTAGTAGAGGCAAGTCCAAGCCCCTCCCCTGCCTCAAGGCTGTGCAAGGTGTCCCATCATAGGTATTGGGTTCCAAAAAGCCTGCTCATGCACCAGGGATAGATTGTGATCCTACCACCAGGGGCCCCCCCCAAGCAGATCAAGCTACACAACTGTCTTGCTTAGGCAGAGGGTCTAGTCCAGTCCCACACAGGCTCCACAGCTGTTGATCTAACTTTCATGAGTTCCCACTAGTTTGGTTTGGTTGTCTCTGTAGGTTTCTCCATCATGATCTTGATGCCCTTGCTCACAGAATCCCTCTTTCTCTTCTACTGGACTCCTGAAGCTCTGCCAGGTATTTGGCTGAGGATCTCTGCATCTGCTTCCATCAGTTACTGGAGAAAGGCTCTATGATGATGGTTAGGGTATTCACCGATCTGATTACTAGGGTAAGCCAGTTCAGGAACCCTCTCCACTATTGCTAGTAGTCTAAGCTGGGCTCATCTTTGGGGATTCCTAGCAACTTACCTATCCCCATGATATATCTCCCTCTATCATGGTATCTCTTTCATTGCTTTCCCACTCCATCCCTGTTACAGCTCAACCATCCTGTTCCCTTCTGTTTTCATCCCACATCCCCTACCCTCCATTGCCCACCTGTCACCCCCAGTTTACTCATGGAAATCTCATCTATTTCCCCTTCCCAGGACAATCCATGCATCCCTTTTTGGGTCCTCCTTGTTAGCTTGCTTCTCTGGAGCTGTGGGTTGTAGCACAGGAGACTACTTCCTAAATACAACACCAGTAGCACAGACACTGAGAGCTACAATTAATAAATGGGGCCTTCTGAAACTAAGAAGCTTCTGTAAGGCAAAGGACACAGTAAGTAAGACAAAATGACAGCCTACGGAATAGGAAAAGATCTTTACCAACCCCACATCTGACAGAGGGCTGATCTTCGAAATGTATAAAGAATTCAAGAAACTAGACATGAAAATAATGAACAATCTAATTTAAAAAAGGGCTACAGAGGTAAACAGAGAATTCTCAACAGAAGAAGCTCAAATGGCTGAAAGATATTTAAGGAACTGCTCAACATCCTTAGTCATCAGGGAAATGCAAATCAAAACAACCCTGAGATACCATCTTACACCTGTCAGAATGGCTAAGATAAAAAACACTGAAGACAGCTTATGTTGGAGAGGATGTAGAGCAAGGGGAACATTCCTCCACTGTTGGTGGGAGCGCAAACTTATACAGCAACTTTGGAAATCAGTATGGTGTTTTCTCAGAAAATTGAGAATCAATCATTCTCAAGACCCAGCTATACCACTCTTGGACATATACCCAAGGAGTGCTAAATCATATCACAAGGATGCATGCTCAACTATGTTCATAGCAACATTATTCATAATATCCAGAACCTGGAAACAACCTAGATGCCCCTCAACTGAAGAATGGATTAAGAAAACGTGGTACATATACACAATTGAGTACTACTCAGCAGTGAAAAACAATGATATCATGAAATTAGCAGGCAAATGTATGGAACTAGAAAATAGCCTGAGTGAAGTAACCCAAACTCAGGAGGACAAACATGGTATGTACTCACTCAGAAGTGGATACTAGATGTAAAGCAAAGAATACTCAGACTACAACCCACAGCTCCAGAAAATCCCACTCTTAAGAATTAAGTAACAGGTTTTTACCTGACCCCTAGGAAGCTGCAAGGATGATCCCAGCTAAGAGTGCTAGCAATAGTGGATATGAAGCGTGGACTAGACATGTCCATTGACAAGACTGGTGCCTAGCCCAGTTGTCATCAGAGAGGCTTCATCCAGCAGCTGATAGAAACAGATGCAGACCCACAGCCAAACATTAAGTGGAGCTTCGGACATTTTGCAGAAAAGGGAGAGAAAGGATTGTGGGAGCCAGATGGGTCAAGGGCCTCACAAGAAAACCCACAGAATCAACTAACGTAGTCTCATAAGGCCTCACAGAGACTGACAACCAGGGAGCTTACATGGGACTGACCTAGGCACTTTGCATATATGTTACAGTTGTGTCTTGGTCCTTTTGTGGGACTCCTAACAGTGGGAGCAGGGGCTATCTCTGACTCATTTCCTAGTTTCTGGGGTCGTACTGCTCCTACTGGGTGACATTCCTGAACTTTAATACATGAGAAGGTACTTAGTTTTACTGAAACTTGCTATATCATGTTTTGTTGATATCCGTAGGAGAGACATGCCCTTTCCTGAACAGAAAGGGAAGAGGAGTGGATTAGGGGTGGGAACAGAGTGAGGTAGTAGGAGATACTAGGAGGGGAGGAGCGAGCAGAACTGCAGCCAGGATGTAAAATAAACAAATTTTAGAAAGAGAGAGAGAGAGAGAGAGAGAGAGAGAGAGAGAGAGAGAGAGAGAGAGAGAGAAGCGACATAAAATGTCTATTTGTAGTTAAATGGATACAATCTGTGCTGCCTACAGAAGGGGGCAGATGGACTCCACTGAAAAAGCCTGGATCTGCATGATTGTAGACACACATGATCTGCAAGACTTAAGACTTAGGCATGTCAAGATAGCAGCACAACCCTACGTTTCATGCAGATGTGTGTTCTGTTCAGAGTTTTGAAAGAGAAAGGGCAGCCTGCTTGTCTTCTTCCAGGCTCTTCTAGAGAAGACTTAACATCTGCCTCAGTAGTATTAATGCTCAAGGGTTTTACTTATCAACATCAGGTATTTAAGCTAATTGAAGGAGAATCTATGAATGATAATTAAGACGTTAAAATCTATAAGGACAAGAAAGATAAAAGTAAGGGGAATAAGACCTTGTAGCACGAATTTTAAGGGGTCTTATTAATAAAGACAAACCTGGAGCCAGGTATTGGGGTGAACGCTGAATGACCAGAGAAACAGAACAGGCCACAGCTACCTCACCTTGCCAATTCCTCAGCTGATCCTGTTTCCTCAGACTAGAAGCCTCTGAGTCCTTACCCAATTGGATCTCAGCTGAACTGCTTCTCGAAAGCCTGAAAGCTTAACCAGTCTCTAGTTCCTGGTCCTCAGGTCTTATATAACTTTCTGCTTTCTGCCCTCACTTCCTGGGATTAAAGGCTCACTTCGTGGGATTAAAGGCGTGAGTCACCATGCCTGGCTGTTTCCATTGTGGCCTTGAACTCACAGAGATCCAGACGGATTTCTGCCTCTGGAATATTAGGATTAAAGGTGCATATGCCACCATAAAGGCCTCTATATCTAGTGGCTGTTCTGTTCTCTGACCCCAGATAAGTTTATTAGGGTCACACAATATTTTGGGGAACACAATACCGCCACAAAACCTTGTCCTTTATAACTAAAATTAATGACCATCTCTGAGCTGAGATGAGAAGGGAAGAATTTTTTTTCTATAAGAATCTAAATGTGAAAACTCTTTGCAACAATGTACACAATCTATTACTAATGAATATGCTATTGCACAGCTTTATTGTGTGTATAGGCAATATAAGTCAAAGTGTTAAGAATTCTCTATGATGGGGATATCAAGGTGGCTCACTTGCCACCAAGCTTCACTACCTGAGTTTGATCATCACAAACTACAGTACCAACTATCCCAATTTGTCCTCTGATCATACTTGTACCATCACAGGCATATGAACATATGCTTAGACACATACAATAAAGAAATAAATTCCTTTGTTAAATAATGAGTTATGGATAATGAGATGTAATATACTAGAAATAATTACACTGAATGCTACACATACCATTGAAAAAGCAATGCCAAGCCAAAGTACTGGGTGATAGTAAGACTATGATAATACTGCATATTGTATTCTTCTCAAGATATCAATGAACAAAAATTACTTGATGGCAGTAAATCAAGAACAGAAGGCTTTAGTTTGCAAACATGTGAACAGGTGTTTACAAATCAATAACAACACACTCAAGGAAACAACTGAGCATAAACATCATCTTTGTACAGCTCTCCTTTCAGAGAGAAATGGGGAAATGAAACACCCATGTCTACATACCCCTAACATCTTCAGGAAAATGTTCAGTTATAAAACATAAATAAACAAAACCTTTGCAGTATAAATTATGGCAAGTCAATTGGAAATGAATACTGTTGATATTAAATTGGAATGTTACTAAATAAACAATAGACAACAGAAAGTTAAAATGAAGATTTAGAAGACTACAAAATGTCAATGCAATAAGCTAGAGTAATGTCAAGGATATGGATTTTTTAATACAAGTTTTAAATGCCTTTACGATTCAAAGCAAATCTCCCACAAACCATTCCAAAAAACAGCACAGTTGATGTGGGTAGTAAGGAACCTTGCTTCATGCAGCTCAGTGCTCTGGCTGCCTTCTTCAGAGAGGAGAGCTTGTGGTGGTTTAGAAAAAAAATGGCCCCCAAAGGGAGTGGCACTATTAGGAGGTATGGCTTTGCTGGAGTAGGTGTGGTCTTATTGGAGAAAGTTTGTCATTTTGGAGGCAGGCTTTGATGTCTCATATATGCACAAGATATTGCCCAGTGTTTCAGTTCACTTCCCGTTGCCTTCTGAGCCAAATACAGAGTTAAAAGCCCAAGAAGTCAGAGCAGTAGCTAAGAGCTGAGACTTAAAACCGCCTTCTTGCCCTTCCTGCCGCTGCTGTCCTTCCCCTCAAAGGAGGCTTACTTCCTGTGTGTTTGTCTTTTTATTGACTTTCTGTTCTGCCTTCTTATTGGTTGTAAACCCAACCACATGACCTCCTTGTCACTGCCTGTCTATATGGGTCACTGCCTCTAGGTCTCTATGATTGGTATTGAGATTAAAGGCACGTGTCTCCATGCTGGCTGTATCCTTGAATACACAGAGATCTCCCTGTCATGTGATTGGGATTAAAGGTATGTGCCATCACCGTCTGGCTTGTGCTATGGCTTGCTATTAGCTCTGACCCCCAGGCAACTTTGTTTATTAACATATAAATAAAATCACATTGCAGTACAAATAAAATATCACCATATTTACTTCCTAAATATACAACTGGTAGCACAGACGCTGAGAGCTACAATTAATAAATGGGACCTACTGAAACTGAGAGGCTCCTATAAGGCAAAGAACATGGTAAATAAGACAAAACAACAACCTACAGAATGGGAAAAGATCTTTACCAACCACACAAATGATAGAGGGCTGTTCTCTAAAATACATAAAGAATTCAAGAAACTAGAAAACAAAATACCAAATAATCCAATTTGAAAAAAATGGGGTACAGATCTAAACAGAATTCTCAACAGAAGAATCTCAAATAGCCGAAATATATCCAAAGAATTGCTCGACATCCTTAACCATCAGGGAAATGCAAATCAAAACGACTCTGAGATACATTCTTACACCTGTCAGAATGGCTAAGATCAAAAACACTGATGACAGCCTATGCTGGAAAGGATGTGGAGTAAGGGGAACTCTCGTCCATTGATGGTGGGAGTGCAATATTGTATAGTCACTTTGAAAATCAGTATGGTAGTTTCTCAGAAAACTGGAAATCAAACTACCTCCTGATCCAGCAATACCACTCTTGGGAAAATACCCAAAGGATGCACATTCATACCACAAGGACATTTGTTCAACTATGTTCACAGCAGCGTTATTCATAATAGACAGAACCTGGAGACAACCTAGATGCCCCTCAGTGGAAGAATGGGTGAAGAAAATGTGGTACAATTACACAATGGAGTATTACTCAGTGGTAAAAGTCAATGATATCATGAAATTAGCAGGAAATGGATGAAACTAGAAAAAAAGAAAAACATCCTGAGGTAAACCAGACCCAGAAAGACAAACACAGTATGTACTCACTCATAAGTGGATACTAGACGTAAAGCAAAGGATAATCATGCTACAATTCACAACCACAGAGAAGCTAGTTAACAAGGAGGACCATAAGAAAGACACACAGCCGGGCGGTGGTGGCGCACGCCTTTAATCCCAGCACTCGGGAGGCAGAGGCAGGCGGATCTCTGTGAGTTCGAGGCCAGCCTGGTCTCCCAAGCGAGTTCCAGGAAAGGCGCAAAGCTACATAGAGAAACCCTGTCTCGAAAAACCAAAAAAAAAAAAAAAAGACACACATGGAAGGGGAAATTGATAATATCTCCTAAGTAAATTGGGAGCATGGGGAAAAGGGAGAGGAAAAAAGGTGAGACGGGAAGAGAAAATGTTTTTCTTTAGAAGAGTTGCCATAGTCATGGTATCTTTTCACAGCAATAGAAACCCTAAGACAGAGATATTCCTGTCTCTTTTGTTCCAATAAAGAAAGCACTATACTTCAGGTACTGCCGAGGACAATTTTAAGAGCCATGCCACATTGCCTGCCTGAGCTAAGTTTCTGTTGTCCAGTATTGAGCCACTAACCAGAAACTTTTGACATGCCTGGACAAGTCCTGAGTTATTAGAAAATAACTTAACATTTCCTTATCTTTCTGCTACAGTGACCATTAGTAACAATGTTTTGTGGTTAGGTTGCTTGGTTGGGTTGCTTGGCAACTCAACAGTCCCCTGATCTTTTTCCCAAAGAAAGTTTCCTGGTCTGCTTACTATAAAACCCACCTGAGAAAAATAAAATTTTGCAGCTTGATCAGAATACTGTCTTGCTGTCAATTCTGTGTCTCTTGTCCCTTTCATTCACCATTCCCCCTTCTAGGGTCTCTGCTGAAGATCCCGCTGGCCAGGACAAGGTACCAGTAGCCCTGCTCCCTCTGTGAGAAACCCTCCATCAGGTTGTTAGACATCCTCCAATTTCAGTCTCTTAAGGATGTGTTTCATGGATATGGTGGCTTTGAAATAGGTAAACATAAGGATTAGTTTAACATCTTGGGACTGTACTGTGTTTGGGATATGTACATTCACCATATGTATTTGGCAGCCAGAAAACCTTTTATGAATGTGCTATGAACAATGCAACTAAACATCTGCTAGTGACTAAGCGAATCTTACTGCATACCCAGTTCTAACAGTGGGATACATTTCTCCTCTCTTTAAAGACCTCCAAATTTGGACAGATTCTATGCAGTTACTCTTCTTGTGTCAAGGTATGAGACTTGGGATGCCTGATTTGATTTGGATAAGGGAATCTGTGTCACGGAATAAGTGAATCTTTTATTTTTTTTCTCTCTGGTAATTTGGTCAATGATATACATAAAAAATTAATGCACATGCATTGAGATTCCCTTTATTTATAATCAACAGCATCACAGAATTTGTGTTTATTGACTAAAGGAAGGGACACAGTTGCTCTAAAGAATTTAAATAACATTGTCCCATTTCAAGTATTTTTGTGCTTATAAATTTGTGTGAATTGAGGGTAGAGAGCTGGAGAAAATCTGTCTGGTCAGGTTGAAAAAAATAATATCACAGGGATGAAAAATGTACTAAAATTTTAATTTCCCAAGTAACAATCTTAGCTTCACTAATTAAAGAAATGTGATCCCTGTATACAGAGATCATAGAGAATTTTCAGCCTTCAGCTTGAGGTTAAAGCCTTGCAGCAAATAAAAAAGACACAATATGGAATTTAGGGCAAGGAGAATATATTTCATAAATAGAAAACAAAAGGGAGGTGGATATATGCATTTATATTTGCTTTGGAATTTAATGGAATTTAAAAACTGAAACAGAGACAAGTAAGTCTTGTACATAACAGAAAAGGAGTGAATTTAACTAGAACATATTTTTAAGTTACTTGACTATGATGCTGAATAATATTGAGCAAGGGAGACATGTTGGATGAGGATGAACTTTGATTCAGCTTTACCTCAGCTGGTCCTTATGGTGATATTTTATTTGTGCTGGAATGTGATTTTATTTGTATGTTAATAAATAAAGTTGCCTGAAGATCAGAGGTCAAAGTGAGCCATAAGCAGAGTCAGGCAGTGGTAGCACATGCCTTTAATCTGATCACATGGCAGGCAGAGTCTCTGTGTGGTCCAGGACACAGCCAAGCTGGTGACACACACCTTTAGTTCCAGTACCAACCATAGAGACCTGGAGGTCTATATAGACAGGCAGTGACAAAGAAGTCATGTGGTTGGGTTTAGAGCCAATGAGAAAGCAGAACAGAAAGGCAATAAAAGGACAAGTCAGACAGGAAGAAGCACTCTCTGGGGAAGCGACAGAGGGCAAGGTGCTAAGATTAGGTAGTTGTGGCTCTCCGATCTCTTCGGCTATTTCCTCTGTATTTGGCTCTGTGTTTCTTATTTACTAAGACTGTTTAGAATTCAATCTACAGGTCCTGTTTGCTGAGAGAACCTCACACATCATCATGCTACAGAAGCAATGCCAATGCTGTAGCGATTTACTTGGCTGGAAATGGGTGGCACTTGAAACACTGATAGGCCAGAGCCCTTAGCTACAAATGTTTATCCTGAGTTCTCCAGCATCTCACACAGATGCAGAATGTGCTGTGCTCCTAAGCCAATAAAGAACACATTTGGCAGCTGGGCCATTCCAAGAAAAGAGGTTTATATTAGTGTCTGTGCCAATGTGGAAGGACCTCTTGTACCTTGAAAGCAGCAATAAACTCCAATATACCCAGGCTCAACCTGGCGATTTTCATTGAAATATTATGTGAAATGCTGCAGGCAGCTGAGAGCATCAATACCCACTGCTGCAATTTCAAGACACTGCAGAGGATCATGATTAGGCAATCTTCCCTTTCTCTGACACCTGTGCTCTAGCTTCTACGAGAAAACCAGGAATCCTTTCTGTTGTCAGCTTTTCTAAGTGATATTTCTCTGCCCTTCAAATACTGGCACTTAGAACTAATTTTCTGTATTTAAAGAATGTGTGCTTGGAATGTCCACAGACGCTTCCACTGTTTTGATGAGTACCAGGTAGGGATACAACTCAGTCTTCTTGCAGGGAATGACTGTGTGCTTTTTTTAAGGCAGAAAAGCCATTGATAAACTGTATTGCTGGAGATGAAGAGAAAGAAAGATAGGGTACAGAGAGGACGGTTTAGCTTCTACTACCAAAACAAATGTCTCCCCATGAGTTTTGCTAAAAATCTTGTGATATCTGAGAAACAGTTTCAGTGAGTGACTCGTGAGGAGGAGCAGCAGGGGCAGCCCAGCCTCTCACTTCTGCTTCCTTGAGGTTTATGTTATGACTTGTATCACTGTGCGAGGGTTGCTAGCAGTTTGCAGACAGTAATAAGTTGCAGTGTCTTCAGATTCCAGGCTGCTGATGGTGAGAGAATAATCTGTCCCAGATCCAGTGCCACTGAACCTCGATGGGACACCATCTGGCATCCTATTTGTGTAATAGATCAGGAGCTTAGGAGCTTTTCCTGGTTTCTGCTGGTACCAGTCTAAATAATTGCTAATGAATGCCCTGACTGGCCCGGCAAGTAATAGTGACTCTGTCTCCCAGAGAGGCAGACAGAGAGGATGGAGACTGGGTCATCTGGATGTCACATCTGGCACCTAGGAATGGACACATAACAAACAGCCACATAGTTAAGCATGATAAGACTTCCCTCAAATTTCAACAATAATCACCATGTAACAGTGAAATTCCCATTTTAGCCCTTTTTTTTTTTACCTGGAAGCCAGAGCAACAAGAGCCCGAGGAGCTGAGCAGGGGCCCTCATGTCCATTCTGAGTCCTGACTGCAGTGACAACTGTACAGGGTGTGACTGGTATATGAAGAAGTCCTCAGGGCTGTGCAGTGAGTGCATGCAAATCACCGGGAACCAGTTAGGGTGGGCACAGCTGCAAGACTTGCTCATTTCAGTAACTGAGCATAAGCACAGTGTCCCCAGATGCCCAAGGTCAGACCACACATGTGCCTCCAGAGACTGCATTTCTTTTTTAAGGTTTTAAAATTATAGATGACATTTTGGAGATTACTTGAAAATTCTACTATATATAAGCTCAATTTTGAATTACATTTTTCAAGGATATATTGGAGGGATATAAAAGAATTTCCTGTGAATATACAACAGAGAAAGGACTATTAAATCTTAACTCCAATGAAATAATCCCTATTGGTTAAAAAAAATTCTCCTTTTGAAGGGTTTGTGAGTTTGGAGTAGTCATTTCTTTAAATTAAAAGGATAATTTTTTAATCACAACTATTTTTAATTAATTAAAAAAAGAAAGACTTAACAGTCTTATCCATGCCTACTAAAGTACAAAATGGGGAAATACACAGTAGAAGTACATGTAACACCTCAATCTCAACAACATGTGTCATTTGCCACCTGGTGTTCTGACTCCATATGAAAATGGAGGTACATTGATACCCAGAGACTAAATGAATGCACCTTCTTCTCAGTTTAAGATTCTTCATGTTAGCCCACTTTTCTGCCATTTGATAATATTTCCACAATTCCTCAGCATGAAGGACTGACTAGTGATAACAGACTTGAATAATATAACAGAAAGCACTGTTACTCAATACATAGCTCTGCTATGTATTAAAAATTATATTTTTACCTTTCACTCTTGAACATTAACAATAGATATCATACTTATGCAGGCAGCAGCCTTACTGTCCGCAGTGTGTCTCTGTCTCCAAACTAAGATGCAGAAGTGTCCGTGCATCCTCATAACACAAATAATTGAATACCACAAAATCTCATACCAATGTCTCTGTCTTGGCCATATAGCCTTATTTATCATCATGGGAAGCAGAATCTATTAGGTCTTCAGTACTCTTATCCTGGAGACAGAGAAACCTTGGGATCTTTAGAAATCCTAACTATGAAAGGACAGGCAATGTCACAGCCTGAGCCTGACCCACATGATTTTCCAGAGTCCTAGACTTGAGTGATGGGTGTGAAAAACACCCAGCCATGAATTGGCTTCTTCAAGATACCTGCCATCTTCCCCATCGGGAGTACCACACAGCAGCTTTGGGCTGTATTAATAGTATTACTAGCTTCCCTGCCTCTTCACTTCACTCTCTTTCTGCTGATATCTACCAGCTGCATCTGTGAATCTCTTTGATCTTTGAGGCTTGGAAAACAGGTCTGCCTTCTCACATGATAGCCCCAGGATCTGGAGGAAGCCTCATTCAGCACACTTCAGCAGATGATAAGATGAGGATGACAGTTCCTCTCAACCTAAAACAACAAGCAAATCATTATTTTGCAGGACAACTGGGATATGAATTCTTACCACTCCTTTAATGATATGTGCACATATAAAGGGAATTCCAGAAACAATCAACTTTACCAATGGACCTTAGATTGAATTGAAACATTTATGACTCAATGATGATGATTCTGGGTTATACTGTTTTAAGAAAGCGTGTGTTGACAGTACAATAGTGAGCATAGCTGCCATCTAAAACAATTTCAATAACTACTTAGGAAACTAGCATACGTAGTTGTAGCATGAATCTTAAATGGTCTTATTAATAAAATAAAACCCAGGGCCTGGTATTGGGGTGAATGCTGGAAGATCAGAGAAGCAGAATAGGCCACAGTCACCTTTCCTTGCCAATTCTTCAGCTGATCCTGTTTCCTCAGATTGGAAGCCTCTGTGTCCTTATCCAAATGAATCTCAGCTGAACTACTTCTCAAAAGCCTGAAAGTTTAACCAGCTCTAGTTCCTGGTCCTCACGCTGTAAATACCTTTCTGCTTTCTGCCATCACTTCCTGGGATTAAAGGCTTGTGTCACCATGCCTGGCTGTTTCCAATGTGGCCTTGAACTCAGAGATTCAGAGGGATTTCTGCCTCTGGAATGCTAGGATTAAAGGCGTGAGTACCACCATTTTCTAGTTCTATACCTAGTGGCTGTTCTGTTCTCTGACCCCAGATAAATTTATTAGGGTGCACAATATTTTGGGGAACACAATACCCCCACACATAGTGTATAAATATCAGTAGGCCTTGATGTCTTCTACTCTGTTGCTTAGTAAATAAGCCTTCTGATTTTTCCTACTTCAAAAAGATCAGGTTTTAATAAGATAATACTATTGGTTGAGAAATAATTAATCTCACTACCTTCCCGTAACTAATCAAGTCTAGTCTAGAACTTATGAATTTCAACTTACATGTAAAAAGGACTTGTCAGATATGGTTGAGTTAACGATTTTGAGATAGAATGGTTATCCTGAAGTATGTAGGTGAGATCAATATAAAAAAACACATGCTATTCATATGGGGAGAGAAGACATTGAGCTATACATAGTGGTGGTTGCAATGGAAAGTTATCAGAATTGTGGGAGATAGTGAACATTCATTGTTCAGGGAATAATGTAGTATCTCTGAAGAATAAATGTTAGCATTAGATTCCCTCCCCTGAAGTCTGCAAGACACACAAAGTTCTCCTTATTTGAGTGTACTTCGGGATACTACTGACCTCCAAAGCTGTAAGAAAATTGTTTTCTGAATCAGTTCTGAATATATTGGCATTTATTCATAAAAACTAATGAAAAACAAAAAAAGTCAAAGTGGCTTTGCTTAGCACTCCAACATTTCTAGCTTTCTTATCAGTTGGTATCATTTGGACAAGAGATAACAGCTTTACTTTGAGATGAGAGAGTTCTAGAATTAGTCTTGGCTATAAAATGTTGTTTGCTAGGTGTAAATAACTGTGAGGAAAAAATCCTGAAAGACAAGTTTGAAGGAGGACATGTTTCTTTTGTCTCATAGAATCCCAGGTGCCTAAACATGTATTATTTTGGGCCTGTGATGAGACAGAGTATTGTGGTAGAGGGCCTGTGATGTAGGTCAACTTCATTCAAAGAAGGAAAGAAAAAAGGAGATTGATAATGACAGTGAGAGATTATATGCCAAGTGCTTTGAGAATTTCATATTTTGTCTTTTGATTATACTCACTCAAATACTCCCAACTCCTCCCCAAACTATCTCTTCTCTGCTTCAGAAGCACTCTGAATTGATTTTCTTCTCCTTACTAAATCCAATCTCTTGGTTTCTTCCTTTTACTAGTGGTATAATCAATTAGGGATTGAGTTTTCAACACAGGCATTAAGGAGAACACTATAGATTCAATCTCTAACATTCCTTCTCTGACACCTAAAAACTAATGCTCATCTTACAAAGCAAAATATGGTTGATAATTTAAGATGCCCTCACTCCTTACAGCTCCTGCATTTCATAAAAGGTGAAGTCAACCCCCCTACCCCCCTTTTGAAACATAAGACATGACTTTAGTTGCAAGATTACACAAAATCTTTAAAAGGAGGCTGCTAGGTATTTTGTTAAATTGCTGTAATCATGAAATTTGAGACACTAAGGAGGATATTTATGGATCTAGCCTATGCTATATATGCAGATCTCAAAAAGGAAAGAAGGGAGAAAAAGCGAAAGATGAGCTATACACTTACAACAAACAATGGAAAATGGTGAACATTCATATTTCTAAAAGAACATACAGGAAAATTCCAAGCAGGAAGTGAATGATTATATTCACTCAAATATTCCCAACTCCTTCCCAAACTATCTCTTCTCTAGCCACCTTTCTCCCCTTCGTTGCATGTTTTTTTTTTCCACTTCAGGACACATTATATTTATAGGATCTCCTAATATGAGGAGTTGATGAGGCAGAGATTTTAATGAAAGAAAGTAGCCATACTACAGCAATATGAGGTATGCCTTGCCCTCAATTTTGAGCTAGTTCCATTTCCAGTGTGTGAAGAAACAAGATATTTGTGTTTTATGGACCAAAGTAAAGAGGGATTCAACTTACACTATATAGGAAACAAAATAAAGAGCTTTGACTTTCACCTAAATCTGGTTTTGACTTTTCTACTATTCCATAAACTTGATTGACGTACTGGATAAATGTGTTCATAAGCAAAGAACCTATAGGAACCCAGACATGTCTGCACTCAGGTTCCATCCCCAGTACCCACTGATTATGTTACTTTTGAGAAAACATTTTTGTGCTTTGATGGAATGACAAAATAGCAAGATGTAATCAACTTTTAATAAGATGTTACACCATGTAGACAGAGGATGAGGTACCTTGAGTGAAGGCAGCGTGTAGGAGCAAGGCACCTGCTGTGATGAGATCACTAGTAGGAAGTGTTGTCAGAAGCAATAACTAGTCCTGGATGATTGCTGCTTTTTTTAAAGGTCCCTCTTAGACAGAAATCACAGTTCAGACAGTGGCCTGAGGCCATTGAAGATTTAGAGGACAGTTCAGAGTCTTAACAGTTAGATCCTTTCAGTTAACTTTGCAGATGCAAAGTATAACTTAGAGTTCTCAGTGAAGGCTGCTAGAAGGTGATACTGCAGAGGGGTCAAGTCCAGATCTGGGACCAAGAGATCATTTCTACTCATAAAGTATCTTTAAGTTCCTTGCCATCTTCAGACCTAGGGCATCTGAATGAGGCCATCTGACATCCTCAAAGGGAAAAAACTGAAAGCAGTGTGCCTTCCTTCCTGAGGTCTAAGTCAATTGTAAACACATGTGTCCTCCCTTGACTCTCTTCCCACCCTACTGCCCTGCTTCTTGTTTAGGCTCTAATGTGGTGGAGCTTCAGTAAAGAAAATGGTTCGATCTCAGGTGAGTCTTTAGCAGTAAGCAAGCCCATTTCCATAGGAGGACTGCAAAGTGAGGTCAGGCAGAAGGAAACATGGAAGAGAGTCCTGTGGGGTACCTGTGTAGGAGTCATACAGGTAAGAACCTATCAGGACACTCAAGCCAGAGACCCATGATAAAGACCAGTGAAAGAAACCAATGAAGGAAGCCTATGGCAACAAGCCCTGCAGAAGAGACTCTCAAGAGAAATCCACTCAGACCCCAACAGATAGAACTGAGAGTGATAAAGTCATTCTCTTTCAAGGCTGAAATTTTGGAATGCATTTGCTACTTCAGCACAGCTTCCTCTATTCTAATGCATACATTGAGTATTGAGAATGGGACTCAGATATGGGAGGAAGCTGCTCCAGATGTTACCATGTGCAACCACCCAATTAAGGCACTGATCTATGAGTATAGCAGAATATTATTAGGAGTCATTTTATTGAATATTTATTTATTTATTTATTTATTTATTTATTTATTTATTTATTGGTTTTTTTTGAGACAGGGTTTCTCTGTGTAGCTTTGCGCCTTTCCTGGAACTCACTTTGGAGACCAGGCTAGCCTCAAACTCACAGAGATCTGCCTGCCTGTCTCCCGAGTGCTGGGATTAAAGGCGTGCGCCACCACCGACCAGCTTGAACATTTATTTTTAAGACCAGTAGTGTTTGGTTTTACCCTAGGTCTGTGGGCTATCTAGTCCTAGTCACTGCTTCCAGCCCTCTAAGCTATGTTAGGAATGAGTTTAGTCTCATGGAATGTGCCTTAAGTCAAATCAGACATTGTTTGGCTATTCTCACAAGTTCTTTGCCACTGCTGCCTTAGCATATCTTGCAGGCAGGAGAGAGTGTAGGTCAAAAGTTTCAAGGCTGGGTTGGTGTATATGTTTCTCTTTTGGTAGCCTTCATAGTACTTTTCTGCACCAAAGACACTAAAGTACAGGGTGAAGGCTCCATGTAGCTTGACATCTCAAAGTTCAATGAATTGTGTAGGTGTTGTCCTTGGCAATGGAGAACCTCTGTGAGTTTGTGGAAAGCAGCCCATTATCTTAGCAACAGCCTGAGTTTGGGGAGATTTCCATGCAATCCCCTTGGTCAACAATTCAATTGGATACAACCCAGTCTCAGCACTGGAAGCTTCATTTGATGACAAGTAAAGGCCAGTTGGGACTCCTTATTTCCATTATTAGAAGACCTCATTAGGATTGCCCTAATATATCTTAGGAAGTTTCCACTGCACTTAGTTTGCATATAATCTCCCAAATGCCACTCAATTCCAGCTGTCTCTCTCTGCATTTACTTATTCAAATATACCTCCCTTCTTCTCCAACTGACCCTACTGTTACTGTCTCCACCCTTTCTTAGATCCCCTAAAAAGAAACAACCTATCCCTGTTTTCACCCATTCCTCAACAACAGGGCTCAAGAGAGGAGTTCCTTCCTCTGTAGCACATTGGGTACAGGCTGAACCTCAGCCTTTTGAACCTCCTGTTATAAAAATACCCCATTTTTTACCTAAACATCTGTGCAGGCTATAAGTGCACAGCTTATGATTCCACCATCACTGTAGGCAATTATACAATGTTTAAACAATTATATTCCTCTGACAGTCTTCTGCTCTTGCTCTAGTCTTAAGGACAATGTGCGTTTTAGGACGGACGTTCACCTCACAGTGAAGACCTGCCTGTTTCTTGGTGGAAACTAAGACCATAGACACAAGCAAGCATCTCAGTGGGACAAAAATGTACCAGCAAATTATGAGAGCAAGGATTTCAACAGAATTTCTTGGTTAAAACAGATCTAAGAAAGTCAACAAGAAGCCATACTTTGAAAAAACTTTAAATCACACCACATCTCAATTTCTTGTCAATTTACCTTCAAAGTGGGGTACCATCAAAGTTAGAGGCTAAATAGTGGATAACAGTTTCCTTCCTAATAAAAAATGGCTGCATTAATTAAATCAATTTCTGCCTTTTACTTGTTTTCCACTTGAATTTTGTGACAAGTTGGTATATCTAATTTGTGGGATTCCCTGAATTCAGGCCCCCTGTGGGATAACAGTCCTTTGGCATAACAAAATACTGGGAGATATCGATATTTAGTGAAAATTATTTTAGAACACTCCTTTGGAATATAACTACTTAGGATTCTTGTGGGAATGAAGAAAACATATTCACTATAATTCCATGAGAATGATTGATTCACTATCATGTCTTCAGTTACTTTTTTCCTTTATGCATTTACTCAAGCTTTTAGAATTGAATACTTGGTAATATCAACATCGATGTTGTTACCTTATACTGTTGTTTAATTAAAAATAAACAGTATTATACACTTAAAATTAAAATGCCATTGGTCAAGAAAACAAAAACATTGTAACAAAATGTATAAGGAATAAAAAACAAAATAAACACAAGTATCAGATTTTGATGGCTTTGAAGGTCTATGCATGAAATGCAATCCAAATGACATGAACTCCCAAAGAGGAATGGCTTCTGCAGATGACCCAAAGCTCTTCTGTCATGTTGATCTGTGTTGAAAACTGAGAGAAAGGGGCTGGAGAGATGGCTCAGCAGTCAAGAGCACTGACTGCTCTTCCAGAGGACCCAGGTGGTGGTGGCACATGCCTTTAAGCCCAACACTTGGGAGGCAGAGGCAGATCTCTGTGTGTTTGAGGCCAGCCTGGGCTACAGAGCAAGTTCCAGGACAGGATCCAAAGCTACACAGTGAAACCCTGTCTCAAAAAACAAAACAAAACAAAAAACAAAAAAAAAAGAAAGAAAGGAAGGAAGGAAGGAAAAAAAGAAAAGAAAAAAAGAAAAGTTGAGGGATTTACATTTCGAATAGATTCTGGCTTGACCCAGGCAGAGCAAACCTACTGGGAAATGGCTCTAGCTGAGATTTCACAGCAGCTTGTGCTTCCTTCATAGAGTAGACACATGCTGAGCTCTGAAGACCAAGCTTGATTTTCATTGAGAAATTCTTTGTGGTCTTCTCTGAAAGATATTTTTGAGTAACTAGAGTACAGATTTACAGTGAGTTCTTCAACATTCTTCATATTTAATCTGACGTTTTCAGGGTGTCTTGCCAAGTGCCCTTTATATATGACTCTTATAAGTGGTTCTTGAGCCTACACTGCATATTCTGAAGCTCCTATTTTCTTTTTTTTTTTTTTGAGCTAATTTTATTTATTTAT
>CABHPP010123409.1:16237-48671 GCA_902168425.1 Peromyscus attwateri | reverse complement strand
TCCATTTGCATTTGACAAATTCAGCGAAAATATTCCATTATCTATCCTATTTTGGTAAGTCCAAAATGTACATAATTCACTTTCTATCCTATCTTGTATTACCAACAGAAAACTATCTTATGTCTTTGAAATCTATACACTTTACACCTCTTAGTGAGTTTCTTTTCTGAATTTCTTAACGAGGAAAACTGTAACTACAACTATCTAATCTTCAACTCCCTCAGAGACCCAAGAAGGAAATAATATCACCTATTAAAACAGGAAGTGCAAACAAAGCAAATTCCAAAAAAAAAAAAAAAATGTGAGTTGACAGAAAAAGCCAGCTGCCTGGACAGTCACTCAAGGTTTCTCTGCATGTTGGGGCATCATCTTTGGCCTACAGGCTTAGCGTAACTGACAGACTCATTTGTGAAGTAGGATGTACAAAAGGCCTACAGCTCCAACTCACATTCAGTGCGAGTATTCCAAATACCAGATAAACTTAAATTCCAGCAGTGTCCTGTCATGATTCAGGATTTAAAATTCTGGAAATTGTTGGTGTTTTTTTTGAATTCAGCTGCCCATTCTTCTCTGCTTGTGGATGGCTTCATCTCCTTTATTAAATGCCAGTCTACTATTGAGAGGTTAGACTATGTCAGTCTAGCTACTCCTTCAAGAATAACTTGGTCCACTGCCTGTTCAGGTGCCTTCAAAGAAAGGGGCACTGTACCTTTTCCAGACTGAAAAGCCATTTCAGAGATGGTGTCCTATTGTCCTGGCCTCAGAGTATGCCTGTTGCCAAAGCCCCAACCACACTTGTCTTGGCAAGGATCGGTAGTCCTTTGTTTTGTGTCCTGCTTATCTATTTTGGACAGCATACTGTCAGCAGTTGATTTGAGGGCACTTTCTTTCCCAGTGGCTAAATTTTGTCACGGTGAAAGTTAATTCCATGTGGAGGTTCTTCAATGCCCATATCTTCTCAGAAGTAGATTGGTGCTGCCAGGAGCAGACATGTCCCATAGTCATAAAAAAAAGAAAAAAATATATATTTTATTAAAACATTTTAAATGCCATATTCTGTAGATCTCCGAAGGGTTTGAAGATGACCTGTCTATCTAAAATATATCTCTGCTTGACCTTGAAAACATAACTAATATTACTACAAGTTAAATTGTAATATCTAACTATTAACTTTCGTTTCTTTATATACTAATAGTTGATAATAATAACATTCAAAGATTAGCAAATTGTATTACATTGTTAAATGAACTGTATAGGTACAATATCCTGAAAAAGATTAGAAATACACATACAGCATTTTCTAACAATATCAATCTCAAATTTGTATCAATATATATAATTTGTGTACAATATATAAAATCCAATCCAATGTAAAATATTTAAAACTAGTAGTTGTCTTTTAAAAGTATATTCAATAATCTACCTTTTTAGCTATATCATATCTATATCCTCTCTTTTTTCTTCTCAGAGTAGATTCAATTATCTACCCTTTATTCTATCATTTCTATATCTCTTTTTTTCACAGTAGATTCAATAATCTACCTTTTATCAATATCCTCTTTTTTCTTTTCTTTTCTTTTTTTTTCAAACAAGAACCTTAAATCAAATCTCCTTTGTTGAGCCTCTTTCCTGAGCAATAACAATAACAACTTATAACCAACCATCCTAAACCATGACAACTGTTCCAAACCCAAAACCCATTGAAAGACCAAAAATCACCCACCCCACCTCTTGGGAATATGGGTAATGTGTTCTTAAAATTAATTCCTGCTGTTTGTGGGTGAAGGCATCATTAGAGGATCCTGGAAAGAAAAATTTTGGGTTAATAGTCCAGTTCCAGAGTGGTAGCTGTATCATTTGTTGTCCAGTCTCTGCATAATGCAAAAGTGTAGGGCTTACCTCAAGTCCTTGCTTGAATAGTCTGTGAGGCGGGATGACCTCAGCAAGCCATCTCGTAATTGTTCTGAGCAGTTTGTAGTCCAAAGTTGGTCTGTGGGTGATGTTTGTCAACTTAGTAGTATTATTACTGTCCATGTGGAATTGTCATTGTGGGGCCCCATCATCTTTCTGGAGACTTCAAATTTGCTCTTAGGCCTGGTAGTGAATCCCTACAAAAAACTGATGGAGACTCCAACACAAAAAAAAACAAAAATGAAGCCTTTTTTTCTAGAATTACTTAGTACTCTATATGACCATTAATAGCATAACAAAAGTTTAATATACATATATATTATGAATTTTGATATAAAACTCATACCTTAAGAAAAGTTTATAGAATCAAAATACAACCAAAGAATTGAGATTAGTGACAATAGAATAGTCCCTTAATTTTGGTATTCTTCTGTCCCATATCAGATGGCTCTTTCTTCTGACATGGTACAGAGATTTTGCATTTTTTCTTTTAACAAACATGCTTGGGTTTAGAGAAGGAGAGAGCCATTCTCCAACTCCAAAGCCAGCTTTAAATTTTAGTTGAACTGGGACTACAAAAAGATCATTTGTGTTAAGTGTCTGTAGAGAAGAGCAGAAAAAGACATTTAGGAAGACTTATGAAATTTTATGGATGATATACCAATAGGTCAATTTACTCCTTTTCTTGGGACATTTTTTTCTTGATGATTTGTCCTTTTTTTTTTTTTTCTCAGATGTGTCCTTTGTCAAGTGTATTCAGATTTCTTAGGCTTCATTCTCCTGAAAGACAAAAACAAAAACCTTTCCCCAAGCCTAACTTTTGGCAGGTTCCCTTTTGGCAATTTTTATCTGAGTAAATGAAAAGCATTTGTTAGTGGTATAAGTTAGTTTAAATTGGATGGTCATGCTTGTTGATGAACTATCACCTCTTCTAATTAAAAGGTCTCTTGTTCAAATCAAACCTTTATCAATCTTGGTGTTATCCATAGCTTTTCTTCTCCTATAGAAACAAAAGCAAAACCTTGTTCCCAATATAACACATATCCTAGTTTCCATTCTGAGCTCAACACATCCTTAAAGTATATAGGCTGATTTAATTCTTTGTTTTTTTCTATTACCCAGTATCTCTCTGCTGCTGTTGTTCCTTTCTCATCAGCATTGATAAAATTCAAAGTTAGTAGAGCATTATGTAATCTATTTCTGGGGGGATTTGTTACCCCTTTCTGTTTACTTAGCATATCCTTTAGAGTTTGATTTGATCTTTCTATGATTGCTTGGCCTGTAGGATTATGTGGTATACCTGTAATATGCTTTATATTGTAATAAGCAAAAAAATGTTTCATTTTAACAGAGACAAATGCTGGAGCATTGTCAGTTTTAATTTGTACAGGTATACCCATGATGGTCATAACTTCTAGCAAATGAGTAATTACAGAATCAGCTTTTTCAGAACTCAAAGCAGTTGCCCATTGAAATCCTAAAAAGTATCAATAGTGTGGTATACATATTTCAATTTTCCAAATTCTGGAAAGTGAAACACATCCATCTACTAGATTTCATTCCTCTGAGTACCCTTTGGGTTACATCCTGCTGGCAATGGAGTCTGATTGTAAAAGGAGCAAATAGAACATTTCCTTACAATTTCCTTGGCTTGTTTCCAGGTTATGGAAAAATCCTGTTTTAAACCTTTCTATTGACATGATATTTTTTATGAAATTCTGAGGCCTCCAGCACATTTCCTATCAATAATTTATCAATCTCATCATTACCTTGTGCTAGAGGGCCTGGAAAACCCATATGGGATCAGATGTGAGTTATATATAAAGGATGCTGTAGCAGGAAGTTCTTATTAATAAAATCAAACCTGAGGCCAGTTATTGGGGTGAAATGCTGGAAAATCAGAGAGACAGAACAAGCCACAGCTTCCTCACCTGGCCAATTCCTCAGGTGGTCTTGTTTCCTCAGACTGGAAGCCTCTGTGTCCTCATATCTGAATGGCTCTCAGCTGAACTGTGCTGCGAGAAGCCTGAAAGCTTAACCAGCCAAATGCTTCTAGTTTATGGTCCTCACTCCTTGCATACCTTTCTGCCTTCTACCATCACTCCCTGGGATTAAAAGGCTCGCTTTCTGTGATTAAAGGTGTGGGTCACCACCACCCAGCTTTTGCTATGGCTCTAATAGCTCTAACCCCAGGGCAAATTTATTTATTAACATACAAATAAAATCACATTTCAGTACAAATAAAATACCACCATAGGATGCTTCCTATTCCTGATTATATTTTGTAACTGAATAAATAAAAAAAGTTATTTCTGACTCATTAGGGATAAATTCTGCAGTCTCAATATGTAATATCACTCTTTCAGCATACTGAGAGTCAGTAACTATGTTGAGAGGTTCTGAAAAATCCATTAATACCAACAAAATAGCATACAATTCCGATTTTTGAAATGAATTATAAGGACTTTGAACCACTTTTCTTAAATTTTCTGATTTGTAACCTGCCTTTCTTGGTTTGTTTGCATCTGTATAAAATGTATGGGCTCCACATATGGGTGTGTCCTGAACAAGTCAAGGCAGACTCCAATCAGCTCTCTTTATAAGTTCAATTCTATCACTTTTGAGATATTTGCTGTTAAATTCTCCCAAAAAATTACTGTAATCTCTTTGCCAAGGTTCATTTTCTGCCAATAATTTGTCAAATTAATCCTTCATTAAAGGTACTACAGTTTCTGCTGGGTCTATTCCTCCTAATTGATGAAGTCTCAATTTTCCTTTCAAAATCAAGTCATAGTTCTTTTCCACATAAGTTTTTAGTTTTTTTACTCTGTTTATTTCGTAGAAATATCCATTCCAATATAATATATTCCCTCTACATTAAAATTCCTGTAGGATAATGCTTAGAGGGTAAAATAACCAATACGCAATCAAGATTTGGATCCACATGATCCTCATGTCCTTCCTGTACTTTCTTTTCTACCAAGGCCAATTCTCTCTCAGCTTGGACTATTTAAGTTCTTGTCACCTTGTAAGGTTTTGAACAAATTACTCAGTTCATCATTTTTTACCCCAACAACAATTACTAGATGGGAAATGTCTCCAAATAATCATTGAAAATCATTAAGAGTCTGTAATTGATCTCTCCTAATTTGCACCTTTTGGGGTCTAATTTTTTGTAGACCCATTTCATATTGTAATAATTGATCGATTTCCTCATTGTATCTTTTCAGGAATGATTTGTATTCCCCAACAAGGCAAAATTTTCTTTACTTCTTTGAACATTCTTTCTAAAGTATCTGCATTTGAGACAGCTAGTAAAATAACATCCATATAATGATAAATTATAGATTTAAGAAATTGTTTCTGTATTAATTTGAATGTCTGTCATACAAAATATTGGCACAGGGTTGGGCTATTTAACATTCCCTGTAGGAGAACCCTTCATTGATATCTCTTAACTGTCTGAGAAGTATTAGTAGGCACCATGAAGGCAAATCTTTCTCTGTCTTTTTCTTATAAGGGTATTGAAAAGAAACAGTCTTTTAAATCAATAACTATAAGAAGCCATCCTTCAGGTAACAGAGTAGGCAAAGGAATTCCAGATTGCAGAGAACCCATTTGATGAATTACTTTGTTAATTACTCTTAGGTCTTTTACCATTCTCCATTTACCAGATTTCTTTTTAATAACAAATACAGGAGAATTCCAAGGGCTGGTTAATTCTTCAATATGCTGAGCATTTAACTGCTCTTGTAACAGTTCTTCTAAAGCCTGCAGTTTCTCTGTTGTTAAGGCCATTGCTGAACCCATAAATGCTTGTCTGTTAACCATTTTAAAGGTACAGCTGTTTAAGTCTTTGAAAGTTCAGCAGTTGTTGTACCTTGTTCTTATATAATCTGGATGGCTGGTAACCACTCATTAGAATAATAATACCTCCTAATATTTCTATCAGAAATATGTGTTAGTTTGTTTTTTTTCTAAGGTTGGAGGAATGCTAATCTGAGTATTCCATTTTTTTGTTTTTTTTTTCCATTGTTTTAATAGATCATGGTCTCATAAATTTATAGCTGTATTAGTCATGTACGGTTTTAATTTTCCTCTCTGTCCTTCTGGCTCTATACCTTCGAGCCATCTTGTGCTCTTTTTCACTTGAAATAATGTTTCAATCCCTAACAACTGAACATTTACCTCCTGAAGTGTAGCATGATTCTTTAAAGGTTTTAAAGATTTATTAATAAAACAAAACCAGGCCAGGTATTGGGGTGAATGCTGGAAGATCAGAGAATCAGAACAAGCCACTGCCACCTCATCTTGCCAATTCCTCAGCTGATCCTGTTTCCTCAGACTGGAAGCTTCTGAGTCCTCATCTGAATGGCTCTCAGCTGAACTATTGCTCAAAAGCCTAAAAGCTTAACCAGCCAAAAGCTTGTAGTTCCTCGTCCTCATGTCTTATATATCTTTCTGCTTTCTGCCATCACTTCCTGGGATGAAAGGCCCACTTCTTGGGATTAAAGGTGTGTGTCACGATGCCTGGCTGTTTCCAATGTGGCCTTGAACTCACAGAGATCCAGAGGGATTTCTGTTTCTGGAATGCTAGGATTAAAGGTGTGAGTGCCATCATTTTCTAGCCTCTGTATCTAGTGGCTGTTCTGTTCTTTGACCCCAGAAAAGTTTATTAGGGTGCACAATATTTTGGGGAACACAATACCACCACACTGAAGAGGCCAGTTTGGATGCCAAAATTCTCGTGCAATTATTGTAACCATCTGTGCCTGTGTCTACTAAGCCTTCCAAGAGAAAGTCATTTATTTGTATTTTTAATTTGGGTCTTCGTTCATTTATAGAAGTTTGCCAGAAAATTCACTTTCAATTAAAACATCTGACATTATTATTTTATTATTTTTATTATTATATATTATATTATTGTTGTTATATTATTAATATACTATTACATTATTGTTTTAATTATCTTTCAATTAAAGCATCTGACATTATTTTTTTTCTTCAAAGCTCTTGAAATCACCTCTCCTATCCACATATCATGGTAGTCATGAGACTCAGTTTTGTCCCTGATCCAATCATCCAAGGTTGCTGAACTGGCCTTTAACAGCCTGATTACCCTTTTGCATGCTACATTAGCATTCTCAAAAGCCAAAGATTCAATTATTATCTGTCTAGCTTCTGAATTTGGTATCATTCTATTTACTGCCGAAGACAGCCTTTGTAAGAAATTCATGAAGGTTTCTTTTGGGCCTTGTATAACTTTTGTAAATGACTCAATTTTTTTCTGCTTCCTCAATTCTGTCCCATGCAGTCATGGCTGCCATACAACATAAAATTAGGATTTGGTTACCATATAAACATTGTCTTTATATAAGTGTAATTGCCATCCAAGAAGCTGATCCTTGGAAATTTCCATACCTCTATTCCTACATTGTTGTTCTATAGTTTTAGACTCCTCTTTCTACCAGGTTCTTCACTGTAACTGTGGACACGCCTTTAGGACAGCTGTAACCAATTCCTTCCAGTCCTGAGGGATAATTCTATTACAAGTTGACCACAAGTTTAACATCTACTTTACAAATGGAGAATGCATGACATATGATACAATAGGTACTTTAAATCTCCCCAAATCTAATACTTCCACTGGAGTCCAGTTAGCTCATACACACCCTTGAGCATTTGGCAGTTCCTGTAAGGTTACCAGGTAGATTAATGTCTGCTGTCTGATAACCTACGGCTGTTTCTCTGTAACTGTATAATTCAATCCTGAGATATGTCCACATTTAAATTCTTCTGTCTGGTCCTGAATTTCTCTATGATTCATTTTAAGAGGTTTTTCTAAAGCTTTTATCTTGGTACTCAAATTGACCAACCTTTTTAATGGTAAAATAAAAATGGTCAAACAAATAATATTCATAATTGATGTTATGTCCATCCCATCAACCTTAATTATCCTCTCATTTAATTTTCCATTTTCAGACTGACTAATGTGTTATCAGAGACCAAATTCCTTCCATTGTAAAAATGTTTCCCATTTTTTAATGTGGGGAAAAAATTCTCTTTTAACTAATTTCTCCTTTTAAGATATCTTAATTGACTTATCAAGTCTGTTGACTGTGTGGAACAGTAGAAATCTGAGGGAATTTCAAAGCAGCTACCTAGTGTGGTAGCAGTCCAAGATGGGAATCCAGAGACAGCACATCACCCACCAGGAGAAAAAAAGCCAAAGAGACTCCAGCCCAGGTCAGGTGGAGATCTGGCTACAAGCAGCTCCAGCCTGAGCAAGGGGAGCTGTAAGGCCACAAGCAGCTTTTTAGTGAATTCTTGCCCCAATCATTGGAGCACCAATTGTAGATGAATTGCTAAATGGTCTTATTAAATAAAAAACCCAGAGTTAGAGATCAGGGTTAAAATCTGAGAGGTCAGGGGAATAGGAAATGACACAAGCCAAACTCACCTTACTGACTCTCAGCTTCCAAAGAGACCTACTTCCTATATATCCATTCCTAAATGCCTTTCTGTTCTGCTATATCATTTGCTCTCTCCATCCATCTATATCACTTCCTCTTCCTGCCAAGTTCTGTTACTACCTGTCTGTCTTTACAGACCTCCAGACTGCCATGGTTAACTAGTGTTGGAATTTAAGTTGTGTGCCATCCTGCCTGGTTCTGTTCCCTGTGTGACCTTGAATTCACAGAGATCCAGACAGATTCCTCCCTCCGGAATAATAAGATTAAAGGCATGTGCTACCATTGCCTGACTTCTATGTTTAACATAGTGGATGGATTTTTCCTCTGATCCTCAGATAAATTTTATTGGGTTGCACAAATAAAATATCACCACAAATCCATATTCACCTGCAGGTGGAAATGTAAATCATTTCAACTATTACAGAAGTCAGCATGGAGGTTGCTCAGAATTTAAAACTAGAACTTCCATTTGATTCAGACATACTACTTCTGAAAAATTACCCAAAATAACAATACCAGCTTACTAATCAAAATAACTAAATAATGCAATCAATCAACCAAGTGTCCATTAATGAATGAAAAGATAAAGAAAAATCAGCTTGTGAATGAAGAGATATTTCTGTGTTTAAGATCACTTCCTGTTCTGGCAGAGGACCTGGACATAGTTCCAGAACCCACATGGCTGCTCACAAGCATCTGTAATCCTAATTCCATGGGACCTTACATCCCCTTATGTGTCTGTAAACACCAGGCATGCATGTGGTGCACAGATATATATTCATGCTGTGGATATCGCTCTGTATAAATAAAACACTGATTGGCCAGTAGCTAGACAGGAAGTATATGCGGGACTAACAGAAAGGAGAATTGAGGGAACAGGAAGGCAGGGGGAGAGACTTGCCAGCCACCGCCATGACAAACAAGATGTAAGGTACTGGTAAGCCACAAGCCATGTGGCAACTTATAGATTAATAGAAATGGGTTAATTTAAGATAGAAGTAGATAACAACAAGCCTGCCATGGCCATACAGTTTGTAAGTAATATAAGCATCTGAGTGATTATTTTATATGTGGGTTGTGGGACTGTGGAGGCTTGGTGGGACCTGGAGAGAAGCCCTCCAGCTACATATTCAGGCAAATATTCATACACAGAAAATGAAAGTAAATATTTTAAAAGACATTTAAATATAGAAAATGTGATATATACACAATGTTACTTTTTTTAGCCACAAAAAATAAAACTAGGCCTCTAAGACATAGGCCTTGGGACACAACCAGTTCCCAGGAACCCCTACCCATCTCTGCCCCAGTTGCTAGGTAGCAGGGAAAACTCCTGTGGATAGGCTCACCCACCAAAACCCTGCATCTGACCCTGTAATCTATAAGACCAATTCCCTACCCCAATACCCATCCCCCTGTGACACCAGTGGCTTCCTGAAACACGGAATCTGTCAGCTCTCATTGGACCAAGAGGTGAGTGACTCTTCTGTGACCCAGAGAGTCCTGCCTCTAGGACATAGGCCCTGGAACACAACCACTCACTGAGAACCCCCACCCATCTCTATTCTAGTTGCTGGCCAGCAGGGAAGAAACCTGTGGTCAGGCTCCCCCACCAGAACCCCCCATGAGACCCTGTAATCTACAAGTCCAAAACCCTACCCCAATACCATCCCCAATATCACTTCCTCTTCCTTGTTCCCTGTGTGACCTTGAATTCACAGAGATCCAGACAGATTCGTCCCTCCGGAATAAGATTAAAGGCCTGTGACACCAGTGGCTTCCTGAGACACAGAATCAGCCAGCACTCATTGGATCGTGAGAGGCTTCCTGAGACACAGAATCTACCAGCTCTGACTGGACCAAGACCCCTGGTAAGACAAAGAGTGGCTCCCTGAGCCATAGAAGCAGTTAGCTTAGATTGGACAAAGAACAGCTCCCTGAGATACAGAATCTGACAGTTCCAATTAGACCAAGAGCTAAGATTGGACACAGAGGGGGCCCTTGAGACATAGACACAGCAAGCATAGATTGGAAGAATAGCAGCTCGCTCAGACACAGGCAGGTCTTGCACCTATTGGAGGAAGATATGGGTAGATGCCAGTGCAAAAATACGTACAACATAAAGAGCAATATGGCATCACCAGAACCTAGCCCTTCTACAACAGCAAGACCTGAACATCACAGTGTAGGAGAAGCAGAAGAAAGTGACCTTAAAAATAACTTCATGAAGATGCTATAGGCCTTTAAAGAGGAAATGAAACATTCCCTTAAAGAAATTGAAGAAAACACAAACAAAAAAATTGAAAAAAAATCAATAAATCCCTTAAAGAAAGCCAAGAAAACTATGAAAAAGTAATTAAACATATGAAGGAAACAGTTCAAGACCTGAAAAATGAAATAGAAACAATGAAGAAGACACAAACCAAGGGAATTCTGGAAATAGAAAATCTGAGTAAATGAACAGGAACTTTAGATGCAAGCATAACCAACAGAATACAAGGCATGGAAGAGAGAATCTCTGGTGTAGATGATATTATACAGGAAATAGATTCGTCAGTCAAAGAAAACACCAAAGCCAAAAAAGTCATAACACAAAATGTGCAGGAAATCTGGGACCCATGAAAAGGCCTAAGAATATTAGGGATAGAAGGAGAATACCAACTCAAAGGCACAGAAAATATAATCAACAAAATCATGGAAGGAACCTTTCCCAACTTAAAGAAGGAAATACCTATGAAGATACAGGAAGCTTATAGAACACCAAATAGACTAGACCCTCCAAAAAATCCCCTCACCACATAATAATTAAACCACTAAACATACAAGATTAAAAAAAAAGATTAAGAGCAGCAAACGAAAAAGGCCAAGTGATTTATAAAGGCAGAACCATCAGAATAACACCTGACTTCTCAAAGGAGACTTTGAAAGCCAGAAGGTCCTGGAAGGATGTAATGCAGACACTAAGAGACCATGGATGCCTGCCTAGAACAATATACCCAACAAAACTTTCAATCACCATAGATGGAGTGCACAAGGCAATCCAAGACAAAACCAGATTGAAACAATACCTATCTATGGTGATATTTTTATTGTGCTGAAATGTGATTTTATTTGTATGTTAATAAATAATGTTGTCTTGAGATCAGAGGTAAAAGTGAGCCATTAAGCAGAAGTCCAGCGGTGGTGGCACATGCCCTTAATCCAATCACATGGCAGGCAAAGTCTCTGTGTGGTCAAGGACACAACCAAGTGTGGTAACACGAACCTTTAATCCCAGTACCAATCATAGAGACCTGGAGGTCTGTATAGACAGGCAGTGACGAGGAAGTCATGTGGTTGGGTTTAGAGCCAATGAGAAGGAAGAACAGAAAGACAATAAAAAGACAAGTCACACAGGAAGAATGTCTCTCTCGGGGAAGCAACAGTGGCAAGGCGGTCAGATAAGGTAGTCGTGGCTCTTGTTTAAATCACACATAAAATCCTACACATTAATAGTGGGAGACTTCAACACCCCACTCTCTGCACTGGACAGATCTGCCAGACAGAAACTTAACAGAGAAATAGGGGAACTAACAGACATTATGACTCAAATGGACTTAATAGATATCTACAGAACATTCCACCCTAACACAAAAGAATATGCCTCCTTCTGAGAACCCCATAGAACATTCGCTAAAATTGACCACATACTTGGTCACAAAGCAAATCTCAACAGATACAAAAAAAATGAGATAACCTCCTGTATTCTATTGGACCACCATGGCTTAAAGTTAGACTTCAATGACAACAAAAATTACAGAAAGCCTACAATCTCATAGAAACTGAATAATGCTCAACTGAATCAACAATGGGTCAAGGAAGAAATAAAGAAAGAAATAAAAGATTTCCTAGAATTCAATGAAAATGAATGTACTACATACACAAACATATGGGACACTATGAAAGCAGTACTAAGAGGAAAATTAATAGCACTAAATGCCCACATAAAGAAGTTGGAGAGCCGGGTGGTGGTGGCTCACACCTTTAATCCCAGCACTCAGGAAGCAGAGAAAGGCAGATCCCTGTGAGTTCCAGGCCAGCCCAAGCTACAGAGTGAGTTCCAGGACAGGCTCAAAGCTACAGAGAGAAACCCTGTCTCGAAAAACCAAAAAAACAAAAGAAGTTGAAGAAATTTCACACTAGTGACTGAACAGCACATGTAAGCTCTAGAAAAAAAGAAGCAAAGTCACCCAGAAGGAACAGATGCCAAGAAATAATCAACTAGAGAGCTGAAATTAATACAATAGAAACAAAGAGATCAATACAAAGAATCAATGAAACAAAGAGTTGGTTCTTTGAGAAAATCAACAAGATGAACAAACCCTTATCCAAACTAACTAAAAGGCAGAGAAAGAGCATCCAAATTAACAAAATCAGAAATGAAAAGGGAGACATAACAAGTGACAACGAGGAAATCCAGAGAATCATCAGGTCATACTTAAAAAAACCTGTACTCTACAAAACTGGAAAATCTAAATGAAATAGACAATTTTCTGGATAGGTACTACATACCAAAGTTAATTCAAGACCAGATAAACAATTTAAATAGACCAATAACCACTAAGGAAATAAAAACAGTCATTAAAAGTCTCCCAACCAAAAACAGCCCAGGACCAGATGATTTCAATGTAGAATTCTACCGGATTTTCAAAGATGAGCTAATACCAATACTCTTCAAATTGTACAAATTGTTCCACACAATAGAAACTGAAGGAACATTACCAAACTCCTTTTATGAGGCTACAGTTACTCTGATTCCCAAACAACATAGATGAAACAAAGAAAGAGAATTACAGACCAATCTCCCTCATGAACACTGATGCAAAAGTTCTCAATAAAATATTGGTAAAATGAATCCAAGAACACATCAAAAAATTATCCACCATGATCAATTAGGCTTCATCCCAGAGATTCAAGGATGGTTCAACATATGAAAATCTGTCAATGTAATATACCATATAAACAAACTGAAAGAAAAAAACCATATGATCGTTTCATTACATGCTGAAAAGGCCTTTGGCAAAATCCAACACCCCTTCATGATAAAGGTCTTGGAGAGACCAGGAATAAAAGGAACATTCCTAAACATAATAAAGGCAATTAACAGCAAGTCAACAGCCAACATCAAATTAGATGGAGAGAAACTCAAAGCAATTCCACTAAAATCAGGAACAAGACAAGGTTGCCACTCTCCCCATATTTATTCAATATAGTACTTGAAGTTAAAGCTAGAGCAATAAGACAACAAAAGGAGATCAAGGGGATACAAATTGAAAAGGAAGAAGTCAAACTTTCACTATTTGCAGATGATATGACAGTATACATAAGTAAGAGCAAAAATTCTACCTGGGAACTCCTATAGCTGATCAACACCTTCAGTAATGAGGAAGGATACAAGATTAACTCAAAAATTCAGTATCTCTCCTAAATGCAAATGACAAATGGGCTGAGAAAAAAATCAGAGAAACATCACCCTTCATAATAGCCACAAATAATATAAAAAAACCTTGGGGTAACTCTAAATAAGCAAGTGAAAAACCTGTATGACAAGATTTTAAGTGCTTGAAGAAAAAAATTGAATTAGATATCAGAAAATGGAAAGATCTCCCATGCTCATGGATAGGTAGGATTAACATAGTAAAAATGGCAATCTTACCAAAAGCAATCTACAGATTCAATGCAATACCTATCAAAATCCCAACACAATTTTTCACAGACCTGGAAAAAACAATACTCAACACTGTTTTTCATTTGGAAAAACAGAAAACCCAGGATAGCTAAAGGAATATCCTGTACAATAAAGCCACCTCTGGAGGCATCACCATCCCTAACCTCAACCTCTACTATAGAGCTATAGTAATAAAAACAACTTAGTATTGGCATAAAAACTGAAATGTGGACTAATGGAATCGAATTGAAGACCCTAACATTAACCCACACACCTATGAACACCTAATTTTTGACAAAGAAACCAAAAATGTACAATGGAAAAAAGAAAGCATCTTCAGCAAATGGTGCTGGTATAACTGGACATCAACATGTAGAAGATTGCAAATAGATTCATATCTATCACCATGCACAAAACTCAAGTCCCAGTGGATCAAAGACCTCAACATAAATCCAGTTATTCTGAACCTGACAGAAGAGAAAGTAGGAAGCAGTCTTGAATGCATTGGTACAGGAAACCACTTCCTAAATATAACACCAGTAGCACAGACACTGAGAGCAACAATTAATAAATGGGACCTGCTGAAAATGAGAAGCTTCTGTAAGGCAAAGGACACAATAAATAAGATAAAATGACAGCCTGCAGAATGGTAAAAGGTCTTTACCAACCCCACACCTGACAAAGGACTGATCTCCAAAATATATAAAGAACTTGAGAGCCGGGCGGTGGTGGTGCACGCCTTTAATCCTAGCACTTGGGAGGCAGAGCCAGGCGAATCTTTGTAAGTTCGAGTCCAGCCTGGTCTACAAAGTGAGATCCAGGACAGGCTCCAAAGCTACACAGAGAAAACCTGTCTTGGAAAAAGAAAAAAAAAAAAAAAAGAACTTGAGAAACTAGACATCTAAATAAAGAACAATCCAATTAAAAGATGGACTACAGAGTTAAACAGAGAATTCTCAAAGGAAGAATTTCAAATGGCTGAAATACATTTAAGGAATTGCTCAGCATCCTTAGTCTTCAGGGAAATGCAAATCAAAACAACTCTGAAATACCAATTACACCTGTCAGAATGGCTAAGATCAAAAGCACTGCAGACAGCTTAAGTTGGAGAGGATGTGGAGCAAGGGGAACACTCCTCCACTGTTGGTAAGAGGGCAAACTTGTGTAGCCAGTTTGGAAATCAGTATGGCGGTTTCTCAGAAAATTGGGAATCAAACTTCCTCAAGACACAGCTATACCACTCTTGAGCATATACCCAAGGAATACACAATCCTACTACAAGGACACTTGCTCACCTATGTTCATAGCAGCATTATTCATAAAATCCAGAACCTAGAAACAACCTAGATGCCCTTCAACTGAAGAATGGATTAAGAAAATGTGGTACATATACACAATGGAATACTACTCAGCAGAGAAATCAATGACATCATGAAATATGCAAGCATATGGATGGAACTAGGAAATATCATCCTGCATGAGGTAACCCAGACTCAGAAGGACAAACATGGTATGTACTCACTCATAAGTAGATACTAGATGTACACTAAAGGATAACCAAGCTACAATCCACAACTCAAGAGAAGCTAGCTAACAAGGAAGACCCAAAGAGGGATTCATGGATCACTCTGGGAAGGGGAAATAGCTGAGATCTCCAGGAGTAAACTGGAGATGAGGGGAGGGCAATGGAGGGTAGGGGATAGGGAATGAGAACATAAGGGAACATGATAGTCAAACTGGAACAGGGATAGAGTGGGAAAGCAGTGAAAGAGATACCTCAGTGGAGGGAGATATCATGGGGATAGAGAGAAACTGGATGCTAGGGAAGTTGCCAGGAACCCCCAAGGATGACCCCAGCTTGGACTACTAGAAATAATGGAGAGAGTGCCTGAACTAAACTGACTTACCCCAGTGAACAGATTGGTGAATACCCTAACTGTCATCACAGAACTTTTCTCCAGTGATGCAGAGATCCACGGCCAAACACCCAGCAGAGTTCTAGGAGTCCAGTCAAAGAGAGAGAAGAGGGATTCTATGAGCAAGTTCATCAGGATCATGATGGGGAGACATGCAGGGATGACCTAACCAATCTAGAAGGAACTCATGAAAGTTGGATTAATGGCTGTGTGTGGTAGTATTATTTCCCCAAAATATTGTGCACCCTAATAAACTTATCTGGGGTCAGAGAACAGGACAGCCACTATATTAAACATAGAGGATAGGCAGTGGTAGCACACGCCTTTAATCCTAGCATTCCAGAGGCAGAAATCCCTCTGGATCACTTTGAGTTCAAGGCCACATTGGAAACAGCCAGGCATGGTGACACATGCCTTTAATCCCAAGAAGTGAGCCTTTAATCCCAAGGAGTGATGGCAGATAGCAGAAAGGTATATAAGGCATGAAGACAAGTAACTAGAAGCATTTGGCTGGTTAAGCTTTCAGGCTTCTAGCAGCAGTTCAGCTGAGATTCATTCTGGAAGAGGACTCAGAGGCTTCCAGTCTGAGGAAACAGGTCGAGCTGAGGAACTGGCAAGGTGAGGTAGCTATGGCTTGTTCTGCTTCTCTGATCTTCCAGAGTTCACCCCAATAACTGGCCTCAGGTTTGATTTTATTAATAAGACCTTCTAAATTTCATGCTACAGCTGTGAAGCTTGCAAGGAACTGGGCTAGTCCCTCTGCATAAGCGAGACAGTTGTGCAGCCTGATCTACTTGGGGGGCCCCCTAGCGGTAGGACCAGAATCCATCCCCAGTGCATGAGGGGACTTTTTGGAGCCCACTACCTATGATGGGACACCTTGTGCAGCCTTGAGGCAGGGGGAGGGGCTTGGCTTTGCCTCTACTTGATATGCCTCCCCATGGGAGGCCTTGACTTTTGTGGGGAGGAGTGGGGGTTGGGTTGGGAGGGGGAGGTTGGGGAAGCAGGAAGAGAGAAGAGGGGCATCTTTGGTGTATAAAATAAATGGAAATTTTTTCTTAATTAAAAAAAAGAAAGAAAACAATTGTCTCTGTGTTAAGAAACATGCAGGCATTATCCTATGAGGGGTTTAAATATTATTCTTCATAACAAACTTAAGTAAATAATATGACTATCCTAATTTTGTTGACAAGAACTCAAAGGATTACTTGGCGGGCTACATCAAATATATCAGGTTGATGGCCCAAGTTTAGGATGTGTGGTGCCATAGTTCCTATTTAATCACTGCATTTTTTTATCTCTTGCATCTAATTTTTACTTTAAATTTGCATAAATCTTGACTTTTTTTGTCTGTAATATATAAAGTAGCTTCTTGAACCACTTCCAAGGAGAGACTAAAGAGCTTGAGGCAAACAGTGGTCTAAATCATGTTCCATCCAAATAACATCTCTGAATTCACTACAGAAGGTGGAAGGATTCCTGTAAGAAATAGCATTCCCCTATGAACTGTGGACTGGTGGCTGTGGAGTCCCCATGGGGCTGGATTAGACCCTCTCAACACAGAAGATGGTTGTTTGGCTCGAACTGTTTGGGGGGCACCCAGGCAGGGGTATCGTGATCTGTCCCTGGTGCATGGGCAGGCTTCTTGAATCCAGTGCCTGTGGTGTGACACCTTGCACAGCCTTGGTGCAGAGGGAAGGGGCTTGGACCTGCCTATGCTCGGTGTGCTGGGTTCTGCTGACTCTCCATGGGAGACCTCGATTTGGGGGAATATGGGGATGGGGGGTGGCTTGGGAAAGAGGGCTGGGGGGTGGGAGGAGGGAGGAGGGGGGGTCTGTGGATACCATGTGGAGTGAGTAGAAATTTTCTTAATAAAAATAATAATAATAATAATAAAAGAAATAGCATTCCCAGTTAGTCATTCCCTCACTATATTTCTTCCTCTTCCCTGCCCTCTGTACCTCACCCCACTGGCATTTCCTGTTCCATTTTACCCTTCACCCCTTCACCCACATTATCTGTGTTCTGTCCTCCTTCTCTTGAAATATATAGCCCCTTACTATTTTCCTGATTTCTATGGGTACTCCAGTTTAAAAACATATACAAAGAAATCCAAAGCTAGAATCTATACATGAGATAGAATGTGCAGTATTTGTCTTTCTGTGTCTGGGTTTCTCATACAGAACAGTAATTTTCAGCTCCATCTTTTACCTGCAGATATCATCTTTTACAGCTGTATAATATTTCATCATGTGTGTATAAAATATTTCCATTATCCACATCTCTGTTAACAGACATCTAAGGTATTTCTACTTCCTAGCTATTCTGAATAAAGCATTTATGACTATGATGAACAAGTATTTCTGTATTATATAATGAACTCTGTGTACATGTACAAGAGTGGTGTATCTGGATCATATCATAGATAACTATTTCTAGCTTTCTGAGGAAGCTACATGCTGATTTACAGAGTGGCTGCACTGGTATGTACTCCATGAAACAGTGAATAAATGCTTCCTTTCCTCCAAAAAAAAAACCTATTTCATTTGAAGGAAAATGGATGAAACTGAATATCATTGTGTTAAGTAATTAAACCAGTTCACTTAAACAAAAACACTGCAAGCTTTTTTCTCATATTTGTAATCTAGCTGGCAAAGACAGACATGAAAATAAAAGGAAAGACTCCTAGGAATGTGGAAGAACAAAGGGGGAAAAGAGAGGCAGCAGGAAGATAAAAAGGGTAAGATGATATGAGTCCAAACCAAATTCATTACATACTAAGTTCATGTGGCCACTGAGCACTTGAAACGGGGCTAATGTGACAGGGGAGTACATTTTTCATTTTCTTTAATTTTAATTTAATCTACAACGCACCATGTGACTAGTGGCTACCTCACTAGACAGCATTAGTTCCATCAAAACACAAAATAGCCTGTAAAAGTCCCTTTTTCAGATTACAGTGTGTGCTGATTTTCTTCAGGCCAATGTTTTTCTTCCTCTAGCTAAGTCTCCTATTTACTGGAAAACAGCAGTACCAGTGCTATTCTACACTCCTGCATTGGCAAAAGAAAGACCTGGCATCTTCCCTGGGTCTCCTGCACCTGCAATGCCTGCTGCTGGCTGCAGAAAGCACCCATTTTGTCCTTGGAGGAGAGCATTTGCACTTCACCCCAGCTCCCTCCACCTCTACCTTCTGGAATATTTTGGTTTATTACAATGTAAATTTTTCAACTGTTCTCTCTGGAACTAATTCCAAACTCCTAAAGAATAAAGCAAACAGATTCTCTTGGTGAAGGACTCCAGATGTTGTTATTTGTCTATACTTAAAAAATAGCTTTTCCCAAGCCTTCTGCCATCTACACAAATTTCAACTGTGCTGAACAGTTAGTGACTACATTAAACATTATTGTACTGCAGATAGCACTGTGACAGAATAAAATTATACTATAGATTGCATAGGATGCCTGGGTGACGGAAAGAAATAACCATTTGAGAGAGGCAATAGAAATTGAGCTTTATCACACAGCTCCCAAGACTGCCAGCTTCACATACTGAAGATTGGAAAAGTAAAATCCAAAGATGACACTGAACAGACACTGCTTCCCAGCCTTAGGACTTGCATGTCTTATGACTTGCACATTACAATGGAGGTTCAGCTGTTGTTGCAATTCAGTTGGTACAGAACTGTGCAGGTTTTAATGATGCAAAGGTTGGAAGATGGATTTTTTTAAAATATATAGCTTTGTCAGTCAGAGGCTGTTGCAAAATTATTTCAGTTATCATGGTGGGTGATGGTAACAGGGGACAATCTAAGTTATCAAGAGCAAATCAGTAGAAAATGAAAACTAGATATTGACAGTAGATTTAAGTATTCTAAATTGTGAACTTCCTTGATTTTGCCATATTTCTAGAAACTGGCTCAAAGCCTGTAGCTTCAGGACCACTTATGCTTATTGAATAGCTTCACTGAGATATAATATACATACTAAAATATACCCATTTTATTTTATTCTTTAAAGATCTTAAGAGATATTTGTGAGCCACCCAATATAGGTGCTGGGACCCAAACTGGAGTCCTCTGCAAAAGCAGCATATGTTTGGAACCTCTAAGCCATCTCTCCAGCCCCAAGTTCATCCATTTTAAAGATAAATTAACTGATTTTTGGTAAATTCACATCTATTCAAATATTGCTGCAGCATGTATTTCTTTTTTTAAACCTCAACTTTAGAATGTTCCTTTTACCACAAGAAATCACTGGTGACTATTCACAGTTATTATCAATTTCCCTAATCTTTTCCCAAGATTTATGCAGCCACTTATCTGCTTTCTGTTTTGATGAATTGACCTGTTCTGAACACTAGATATAAATAAATCATACAATAAGTAGTCTTTGTGAAGGTTCATCCAAGTTATAACATATATTGATACTTTATTTCTTCTCACCGATAAATAATATCCCATTGTTAGGGCAGATCACATATTGTTTATCCATTTCTTGATAAACATTTGGGCTGTATCTAATTTTTGTGCATTATGAATAATAATGCTGTAAACATTTGTGCTAGGATTTAGATATGAATTATGTTGAATCTATAGATTAATTTTGAGGGAACTGTTACCTTAACACATGGATATAGAATGTTCCTTTCTCCATTTAATGTTTTTTTTAAAAAGAATTTGCAATGTTTTAAACTCTACAATGTACAGAACTTGTTCTACTATTGCTAATGAATTCCTAACAGATTATTATTTTGATGCTGCAATGCTGCCTTTATTGATCCTTTTTTGTAATTTTTTTTTTCAGAGCTGTGGGCCAAATCCAGGGCTTTGTGCCTGCTAGACAAGTGCTCTATCACTAAGCTAAATCTCCCACCTTTTGATGCTATAATGAATGAAATTGTTTTCTTAATTTCATTTTTGGATTACTTGTGCTAGCATGCAGAAATGACTGATTCACTTTTTTCAGACAGTCTCCTGCTATGCAATCTAGGCTAGACTTGTCATCCTTCTGCTGTTAACAACTTGTAATTGTTTCTCCTTGTGTCCTGTAGAATGTGTGGTAGTCTCCTCTGTGAAGCAGGAACCTGAAGGACCATTTTGCCTTACAAAGTTCAGTGGTCACCTTCCTATGGGTCCTGCATGCCCAGTTTGCATAATATATTATCAGCAGTCCAGGCAAGAGCAGTTTCTTGCCCAAATGGCTATTTTTGCCAAGAAGAAGATAAATTCCATATAGAGTGTCTTCAATGCCCATTTTCCTTTTTGAAGTAAATCAGTGCTACCAGGAGAAGACATGTCTCATTTTCCAGAAAGTCTAAGGTTTTAAAACATTTTAAATGCCATATTCTGAAGGCCTTTGAAGTGTTTGAAGATTACTTACCTAATTGAAATATATCTATGTATACCTAAAAACTTAACTAACATGACTATAAGTTTGATCATAGATGACTAATTAGTAATCTGTATTTCTTAATTATGCATTACAATTTTAAATGAATTGCATTAACATAATACCCTAAACAAGAATAGAAATACATATAGTATAACAAAATTAACTTTAAATTTGTATCAATAAACTAAAATCTATGGCAATATAAAATATTTATGCTGTATTTCTATATCATATCCCCCTTTCTTCTTTTAGAAAGAGATTTCATTTATAATCAACCCCTTTAAATAAAAATAAACATTTATGGTGGTTCAGCCAGTGGTTGGCTTAGCTGGCACCCATCAGCATTCTGCCTCCTGACACCTACTCCCCCACTTTCTCCCTATTTTTTTAATTTTACTTAAAATATAATTATATCATTTCTTCCCTTCCCTTTCCTCCATCCAACCCCTTCCATGCCTTCCACTCCCTCTCAAATCTCTTTATTTCTCATATGTATATGGTTTCAGAGATGACCACATGATATTGAGGGGTTTAGGCCTGGTAGAGTCTCAGACTCCCTTTCTCAGCAGTCATTAGGTGCCTATAGTTCTGTCTAGGAGCAGAGCCTCGTGAGGTTCCCTTCTTCCATCTTAGCATATTTATTGGTACTGTCATGGATCAGATCTTCTTTAGGAAGCCACATTGCTGAGACATCAACAACACATTGACTGTGCATATATATATATATATATATTTACCCATTTTATTTTATTCATATATATATATATATATATATATATATATATATATGGTTTAGAATTAATTTTTCTTGTTGTATATTCAGAATCCCTTAATGGTTGCCAAATGTTTTCCTATAACCCCACATTCAGTTACACAGCACCAAAAACTGGAGTGTGCATAATGTTTTTGCATGCTTTGTATGCTTTTCAGAGTCAAGTTTAATATCTTCCACTCCTCATTTTAATCATGTTTCATCATGTTTCTTTAATTTTTTTAAAACTTTTGTACCTTTTGTTATTTTCAGATATCTTGTCCCCATATCTGAAAGCTTTCCAGTAGCATTGATCTTTCAAAAGACTTTCACATTTATTGATATTTAGATTTGTTGTTCATTGTTGGTCTATATTCTTATTAATTTATACCAAATTTTTATTGTTTCCTTTGGGGTTTGGAATTACTTACTCTTTTTTTAGTATTTAAAACTTTATTACATTTCTTTAGTTTTTGTGTGTGGAGGGGGGTGTGCATGCCATAGCACACATGTGCAGGTCAGAGGACAACTTGTAGGAATTGGTTGTTTCCTTCCACCATGTGAGTTCTAGGGATCAAACTCAGGTTGTTAGACTTGTCAGCAAGTGTCTTTACCTGCCAAACCATATTGCCACCACTCCCTTTTTATTAACTTTTAGAATTTTGAGATAGTCTGACACTAACTTACTTAGGCTGACTTTGAACCCAGGCAAACCTTGAACTTGAGAACCTCTTGCATATGCCTCCCAAGTAACAGGCCTATACCTAGGCCTGGCTTAACACAAGCATCTAAGTTCCATCTATACTCCCTGCAGAGAACAGAAAACAATATTTTATACACCATTCTTGAATCCAGGACTCACTATAACTGTGTATGTGTTCCCAGTAAGGAACTTCAGAATGCTCTGGAGACAGGCTTTCCATGTATCTATTGTGTGGTCTAAAAGGGGGTTAAAAGATCACTGTCTCCTCTTCAAGCTAAGGCCTTGCACTTCCAAGGTGTATTTTCCAACCGAGAAAAAAAGAAATGGGAAGTCTTGGTAGCTCTAATCAACAGAAAGATCAATTAAAACATTTCCAATAAAGTAAGAAATGGAAACAACCTCAGAGGCAATTATTTCATTTGTGGCCTAAAGCTGAGCTATTAGCTATCCCTCCTTCTTGTCTTCTAATCCCCAATGGTATTTTAATCTGCATTCCATCAACTTCATCTACATGTCTATGGTTTAAAAGAGCTATCTAGATACAGGACTCCAAGGCCTTGTGGCTGGGATAGTAGGGAATATGTCCTGAGTCAAGTACTTCCTGATTCAAAGCTCGCCTCACTGTTTACATCCAAAGGTAACTCTCAATTGAATAGCTAATGACCATTGAGATTACTGCTTTGTAGCTGCTCCTCTAATTGAATAGATGGACAGAAGTCCTCCCCAGCACAGAGAGCTGTATCACTAACAGTTTATTCATGTATGAACAGGAAACTGGTAGAGAGCTAGGGCAATGTAGGAAGGCATTCTGCTCCAGACCTCCCATGAATATGTTTTAATTATGTGAAGCAATTTACTTGATACAGTTGAGACATATGACAGTCATTAACTCAGCACCAAGAGCTGACCCAGAGCTCAGGGTCAGCTCAGTAGTAGCACTCTGTCATTTGCCACACACCTTTTTGTGTTGCCATTCTGAAGTTGGCTGGAGCCCTCAGCAAAGCCTGAATAAATATTTCAAAGATTGCCATGAACATTAGAATTCTGTTATGGTGGAAGCTTCAAGGAAACAGATACCTTTGGGCATGCTGATAGATTCACAACATGCCCCGATGGTTGGGCATGTCTGGCGGACCTAGACACTTCTGCCTAGCCAGTTCCGGGTCAAAATAGCCATTTCCTGGCCAAGGCGTCTTGCGTGACCAGGACCCCATGGCTTTGAATGGTTGTGTAAGAGTGCACAACACAACCATGTGATCTACACGCATGCATGGAGTAGCCACATTGACCTGTGTACACATGTGCCACCCAGCCTTTATAAGCCGGCGCCATATTCCCAGCTTCCTTCTTCTTCTTCCGAGGGCCTGAGCACTTGCCTGTCCTTTTTTCTTATCTTAATGAAACTCTTGTTAGTGGATTCTGTCGTGTTTTGTGATATTTCCTTACAGGGTAAGAGCACCGCCAAAATAACTAACATCTGGTGCCGTACGCGACAGACCACTCACCATTAGCCTTGCCACACAAAACTCCATCCAACACTGCTTCTCCAATTGGTGAGTCCCCCACTTTTCGGCCAGCGTAAACGGGTTCCTGAATCTGTGAGAATGACCATTGAGTGTCTGTCGCCTCACTAAGTATTCTTGAAACTGGGGGAACCCCCGGCCATGGTCTTTATTGGCTACAGTCGGTCCCTATCGCAGGCCTAAATTTCTAGCCATCTCCCATGTCTGCATCCTGAGATATTCCTCGTGGTTGGACCACCACCGTTGGGTGCGTCCTGAGGGCTGTGTGAGGGTGACATGTTCTTCTGGCTTGACAAAGCAGTAGACGCTGTCCAGATTCCCGGGGAATCCTTGCCTCACACGGCGCGGGGGGCCCCCGCTGCTCAGCTGACAAGCTGTTTAGCGGCCTGTGCCCGGTATCCATCCTTGACCTTGGGGACAGCTGGGACCTTGCTCCAGATCACGTGTGTTTTTTTTGTTGTTTTTGTTTTTGTTTTTTTCTGTCTCTCTGCTGCAGACATGGGAAACAAGGCTTCCAACCCTATTAGTCCTTCCTCTCCCTTAGGCTGTCTTCTTGAAGCTTTAAAACGTCTCAGCTTAATGCCTTACTTAAAGATTTCTAAGCTGATCTGTCTCTGTACTAAGAAATAGCCAAAATATGCTTTAGAAAATAACAAAAAATGGCCACCAAGCGGCTCCTTAGATCCCAATATTTTATGGGAGTTATCTAATTTCTGTCAGTGAGCAGGCAAATGGAAAGAGTTGCCCTACATAATAGCTTTCTTCTTTCTGAGTGCTAAACCATCTCTTCTGGAGTCCTTCTCTCCTGCTCATATGCTCCTAGCTATGCCTAAACTGGAGGATTCTCTGACTCCAGAATCTCTGACTCTAGATCCTCCTAACAAACCTCCACCTATCCGACCTCCGGCTCCCACCCCTACTCCTAGGGCGACTGTTCCTTCAGCTCCTCTTCCGGATTCTCCTTCCTCTAAAGCTGATCCTCCTTTAGCAGCAGCTGCTTCTCCCTCAGAAGCGGCCGTTTCCAAAGACCCTGCCCTGGCTCCAACCTTCACTCCTCCTACTACTTGTTCTCGAACTGCTAAATTGCCTGATTCCAGCCAATCAAACCCATCCACTGTTCTCCCTTTGTGAGAGGTGGCTGGTGTGGATGAACTGATTAAAGTTCATGTTCTATTCTCTCTCACAGAACTCTCTCAGATAGAAACTAAGCTGAGTTCTTATACTTCTAATTATGCTTCCTTTATTAAACAGTTTCAATATATAACTCAATCTTATAGTCTCACCTTTCATGATATATACATGATACTTTCTAATAATTTACTTCCTGAGGAGAGCAGGTGGGTATGGGAACAGGCTAGGACCCATGCAGATGAAATTCACCAGACTAACCTTTCACATCTCCCAGGAGCTGAGGTGGTTCCTGACCAAGAACCACACGGGGACTATAACACCAAGGATGGCTGTCTAGCCAGAGATAAGTTTATTACTTGTCTCCTGACAGGCCTCCGTAAGGCTGCCCTAAAACCAGTAAACTATAAAAAACTAAAAATGGTAATTCAAGATAAGGACAAAAATCTGTCTCACTTCTTAGAGCGGCTCATCAAGGCTCTACTTCAGTTCACTAGCTTAGACCCAGAGAGCCCTGAGGGCAGGCAGCTCCTAATGACCCACTTTGTCTCACAGAGCTTCCCCGACATTAGAGATAAACTTAAACATTTGGAGAACAGCCCTCTGACTCCACAAGCAGATGTGCTGGCAATAGCATTTAAGGTGTACCATGGGAGAGATGAGAAGGCCCAAAAAAGGAACTGCCAGATGCTGGCAAGCACCATCTGACTGGCTCCCCAAAAGCTGTCTGGTCCATGTTTCAAGTGTGGGAAAGAAGGCCATTGGGCCCAGGCTTACACCACTGCCCCACGAAGGGCACCAACGAGGCCTTGTCCAAAATGTTGCCAAAAGGGTCGCTGGTCAGCTGACTGTCCTAATGTCCCAAGCGACATAGGAATGCCAGACGAAGACCACCCTCCGGCTGACTTTCTAGGCTTGGCCTACAGCAAGGACTGACACTGCCCAGTTCCCGCCCTGGCCACTCTCATATAATAAAAGTAATAATAAAAGTAAATGGGAGCCCCATCTCGATCCTTTTGGACACGGGAGCTACCTACTCTGTCCTGAGAGAGTTTTGGGGGCCTACCTCTAATGCTCATCTCCCTATTGTCAGGGTTGGGGGACAGCCTTGCCTGCCTCATCAGACACCACCACTTAATTGCATTTTCAGAGGCATCCCTCTCACATACACATTCTTAGTGGTGCCAAGCTGCCCTGTACCTTTAATGGGAAGGGATCTTCTAGCTAAGGTAGGAGCATCCATTTCTTTCACTGCACACATTCGCCTTATCCCAGATGCACCAGTAGTTCCCCTCCTCCTTCTGCTAGCCACTCACTCTACTGACTCTAATAATCCTTTTCCCTTGCAGGCCTCTCAGGTAGACCCAAAAGTCTGGGATACCCAAAACCTTTCTATTGCTAGACACCATCAGCTTATTATTATCCAGCTACAAAATCCTATCAGATATATCACCCAAATTCAGTACCCTCTCTCACTCCAGAGCCTAAGAGGACTTAAGCCTATCATTTCTGACCTTCTCAGGAAAAAGCTGCTCCGCCTAACCTCTTCACCTTTTAACACCCCCATACTTGCAGTTAAAAAGTCTAATGGAACCTACCGCCTACTTCAAGACCTCTGGCTCATTAACTCTGCAGTGGTCCCCCTCCATCCTGTAGTGCCTAACCCTTATACTCTCCTGTCCACTATCCCTTCAGGATCCTCTCAGCTCTCAGTTCTAGATCTCAAAGACGCCCTCTTTTCTATTCCTCTCAGTCCTCAGTCTCAAAATATCTTTGCTTTCACCTGAACTGACCCTGACACTCACCGGTCCACACAGCTGACCTGGACTGTTCTGCCACAGGGATTCAGGGACAGTCCACACTTATTTGGTCAGGCTCTGGCCTCTGACCTGCTTTCTCTGGCTCTCCCTGGCTCTAAACTAATACAGTATGTAGATGATATTTTATTCTGTAGCCCATCCTTACAGGTGAGCCAAACTAACACCTCTGCTCTCCTAAATTTCTTATCCAGCTGAAGTTCCAGGGTATCTCCTTCTAAAGTTCAGCTGTCAACTCCCCAGGTCACCTATTTGGGTCTAACCATTACTGCAACCCACAAGGCTATTACTGTAGACAGAAAGCGTCTAATCCAGTCTCTTACAGTCCCTTCTACTAAACAGGAGATTCTGTCTTTCCTAGGAATAGCTGGCTTCCTACAGTTTTGGGTTCCATCTTTTTAACTCCTTGCTTGCCCCTTATATGAGGCAGCTCAGGGCTCACCACATGAGCCCCTCCTTCACCCTGTTACTAAACCTTTCCAGAAGCTCCAACAGGCTCTTCTCTAGGCCCTAGCACTTCATCTCCCAGACTTAACCCATCCCTTCTCCCTCTATGTAGCAGAGAAAGAGGGATTTGGCCTGGGAACTCTAGGGCATCAGGTGGGGCCCTCCTTTGTACCTGTAGCCTATCTGTCAAAGAAGTTAGACCTTACCAGTCAGGGCTGGGCACCTTGCATCCATGCCTTAGCAGCTGCAGAGCTGCTTACTCGGGAATCAAAGAAGCTAAGCTTTGGGTCACCTATTACTGTCTTCTCTCACCATAACCTGTCCCATCTCCTAACTTATAAAGGCTTACAAACTTTACCTCCTTCCCGGGTTCTTTCTCTCCAGGTGGCATTACTAGAGGATGCCACACTTACTTTCTGGACTTGTCCACCTCTTAATATTTCAAGCCTCCTCCCTCAACCTAATGCTGACTATTCTCCTTCTCATTCCTGCACTGAAACCTTAGAGGAACTGTTACTTCACACTTCACACATACAGGAGGGCACATTGCCTCAGGCTACTTATACCTGGTATACAGATGGCAGCTACTTTTTATATGAAGGGACCCATAAAACGGGTTATGCCATAGTGTCAGATACTGAGATAATAGAGGCACAGGCATTACCCACACACACCACTAACCAACAGGCTGAGCTGATAGCTCTCACCCGTACCTTCCAGTTGGCACAAGGACAATCTCTAAATGTTTACACAGACTCCAAAGATGCTTTTCATATCCTCCTGTCCCATGCTACTATTTGGAGGGAGCATGGCCTTCTCACAGCAAAAGGGAGATCCGTATCTAACTCAGGCCAAATAATGGCCATGCTGGAGGCTTCCCACCTCCCCAGGGCTATAGGAATTGTCCACTGCCAGTCTCATCAGACCGATAGCTCCATCATGTCTAGGGGAAACAAGCAAGCTGACCAGGCAGCCAGGACAGTGGCCCTCCGGGGCCAAGTCTCACCTCACCCACTACAGGGAATCCATATAGTACAGCCTGCACCCACACAGGGAACTCCAAACACTAGACAAATTCTTTGCTATCTACACCAGCTCTTTCATCCTAATAATCTTGTTCTGTCTCAATTCGTAAAAGCTCACCTGCAGCCCACCTCTGAGGACTTACAGTTCTTAATAACTATTACTGCCTCTTGTGAGATCTGCCAAAAAACAGATCCCAATACCAAGTACAGGAGTCAGCCTTTTCCCACCCACCAGGCTAGAGGTTCCCTTCCAGGGACTGACTGGCAGCTCGATTTTACCCATATGCCCACCATCAGGAAAGTTGAATATCTCCTCATGATGGTGGACTCATTTTCAAATTGGGTGGAGGCATATCCAGTTTCTAATAAGCAGGCTCAGACAGTTGCAGACCTCCTTCTCTGAGAAATTATTACTCCGTTTGGGGTTCCTGCTTCTCTTCAGTCTGACAATGGTCTGGAGTTCACCTCCAAGGTTTCCCAGACACTAGCTAAGGCTCTTAACATTCCTTGGCATTTTCATATTCCATACCATCCTCAATCCTCAGGAAAGGTGGAGCGCACCAACCGGTCTTTAAAAACTATTCTTACTAAGATGTCACAGGAACTTCATCTCAACCAGGTAAGATTATTGCCTCTAGCTCTTCTCAGGCTCAGGGCCCTTCCTAAAAAGCCTCTTTCAATTTCTCCATTTGAACTAATGTATGGAAGGCCAGTTCTAACACCAGGTCTTTTATCCATCCCTCCAGCTGTTCCAGACAGCCTGTTAACTCCCCTTTTATGTCACCTAAGGTCTATCCTATGGAGCTATGCAGACTGTTCATTACCTCAGCTGTGTGACAATAATTGTCCACCTCCAATCCACATTGGGGATCAGGTTCTTTTCTTCCCTCCAGGACAGCACCCTTCACCCCTTTCCCCTAAGTGGCAGGGACCCTTCAAGGTAATTCCTGTGACTCCTACAGCTGCTAAACTCGAGGGCTTTCCTCACTGGGTCCACCTGTCTCATCTAAAACCTTTTATCTCACCTCCATTCCAGAAAAATCTCTCTTCATATACAGTAAAACAAACAGGGCCTTGTACTCTCAAGCTCCAGAGGACATTGGGATCCACTGCCTTGTCACCAATTCCAGAGGAATAAGGTATCACCCCTTCCTTTCCCAACTAGGGCCACACAGAGCCGGAGGCAAAAAGGGCCATCAAAAATATCCAGGCGGTAAGGAAAAATATAATACAACAGTCTATCGTTGTTCAATACTCAGCAACTGATCACCTGCATTTCCTAAATGCTAAACTAATGAAGGAAACAGGTGCCTTAAATAAACTACCTCCAATAAGGCTTGTCTCAGATAAAAATTAAGCAGAGTACTAAGGCCAGATCTACCTCAGATAAATGTCACATGTCTCCATCTGGGTAGGCCAGATCTACTTCAGATAAATGCCAACTCCAAAAATAAAATAATAATGATTCGCCGGGTGGTGGTGGTGCATGCCTTTAATCCCAGCACTCAGGAGGCAGAGGCAAGTGGATCTCTGTGAGTTTGAGGCCAGCCTGGGCTACCAAGTGAGTTCCAGGAAAGGCGCAAAGCTACACAGAGAAACCCTGTCTCGAAAAAACCAAGAAATAAAAAATAAAAAATAAAAATAAAATAAAATAAAATAATAATGATTCATTTTTTCTCAAAGCTTTTTCTATGTCACCAGTATCTTGTCAGACAAAAGGTTCCCAGTCACAGCACAGATGGACAGCTGCAGAACAAGGGGATGGTGGAACTTCATTCCAGGATCCTCCCTACCATCATCCCAGGACTTCACAAGCTACCCTCCCTATTTCCCCCCAAGAACCATCAGACACCCACTATTCAGCCGGAAGCAGTCTTTGAGAGAAACGTTGCCCCATACCCACTCAACCACATTTTTTTCTTTTTTGAAAAAGAAGAGTCAGGGATGATAGATTCACAACACGCCCCCATTGTTGGGCACGTCTGGTGGACCTAGACAATTCTGCCTAGCCAGTTCCAGGTCAAAATAGCCATTTCTGGGCCAAGATGTCTTGTGTGACCAGGACCCTGTGGCTTTGCATGGTTGTGTAAGAGCGTGCAATGCAACCATGTGATCTACGCACATGCGTGGAGTAGCCACATCGACCTGTGTACACATGCGCCACCCAGCCTTTATAAGCCAATGCCATATTCCTGGCTTCCTTCTTCTCCACACACGTGTCTCTTCCACAGGCCTGAGCATTTGTCCTTTTTCCTTATCTTAATAAAACTCTTGTTAGTGGATTCTGTTGTGTTTTGTGACATTTCCTCACAGGGTAAGAGCACCGCCAAAATAACTAACACATGCTGGTACCAAGTAACACAGTATAAACAGACTCAATATGGAAAAACTTTGAAGGATAGGAAACAGAATTGCTTAATTGTGAAGTGTTGTGGGCAGGTACTTTCAGGAGCAAATATCTATATAACTTCTAGCATCTCAATTTTATCCCTGTTATATTAAAAAAAAATTATAGAAACAGAGATCATGTAAAAATGATTAAACCTAAGATTATAAAAACAAAGGAGTAAAGAATGTGTGAAAAAAGTCACAAAAACAGTTTGTACTCTTTATGTACTCCTAGGATTTCTAATGGTACTACTTCATAGCATGGTTATTATCAGGCTCTGAACTGCCTATATGTTCTTCAGTGTTCTGCTCACTACCCATTTTCTTTTTCACTGCTCCATATCCAGTTTTTTACTTTTTTTTCTTTATTAAGAAATTTTCTACTCACTCCACATGCTATCCACAGACCCCCCTCCTCCCTCCTCCCACCCCCCAGCCCTCTTTCCCAAGCCATCCCCCATCCCCACATTCAAATTGAGGTCTCCCATGGTGAGTCAGCAGAGCCCAGCACACTGAACCTAGGCAGGTACAAGCCCCTTCCCACTGCACCAAGTCTGTGCAAGGTGTCACACCATAGGCACCGGATTCCAGAAGCCTACCCATAGACCAGGGATAGATCCTGATCCCCCTGCCTGGGTGCCCCCCAAACAGTTCAAGCCAATCAACCATCTTCTGTATCCAGAGGGCCTAGTCCAGTCCCATGGGGACTCCACAGCCACCAGTCCATAGTTCATGGGCTTCCACTAGTGTGGCCAGTCATCTCTGCACATCCTCCTATCATGACCTTGACGTCCCTTGCCTGCAGTGTCTATCCTCTCTCTCATCAACTGGATTCCCAGAGCTCAGCCTGGTATCTGCCTCCATCAGTCACTGGACAAAGGCTCTATGATAACAGCTAGGTTATTTGCTAGGCTGGTCACCAGAGTAGACTGCTCCAGGCCCACTCTGGACCTCTGCCAGCAGACCAAGGTGGGGTCAACCTTGTGGATTCCTGAGAGCCTCCCCAGCACCCTGCCTCTTCCTATTCCCATGATGTCCAGCGGGCGGTGGTGGTGCACCTCTTTAATCCCAGCACTCGGGAGGCAGAGGTAGGAGGATCTTTGTGAGTTCGAGGCCAGCCTGGTCTACAGAGAGAGATCCAGGAAAGGCACAAAGCTACATAGAGAAACCCTGTCTTGAAAAACATATATATATATATATATATGTGTGTGTGTGTGTGTGTGTGTGTGTGTGTGTGTATACATATATACAT
>CABHPP010123408.1:38052-71966 GCA_902168425.1 Peromyscus attwateri | reverse complement strand
TTTTTTTTTTTTTTTGGTTTTTCGAGACAGGGTTTCTCTGTGTAGCTTTGCGCCTTTTCCTGGAACTCACTTGGTAGCCCAGGCTGGCCTCGAACTCACAGAGATCCGCCTGCCTCTGCCTCCCGAGTGCTGGGATTAAAGGTGTGCGCCACCACCGCCCGGCTTGTTTTTTAATCTTATTATATTGCTCAGGCTGGTCCCAAATTCCTGGGCTCAAACGTTCTTACCCCAGCTTCCGGAGAAGCTGGGATAAAAGGCACATGCCCCAGGCTTTTCCCAAGATGCACTTTTTCTGCCTATGCTGGTCGCTGTCAACAATCCTACCTCTACTCCCCATCTGCAGTGCAAGATGTCCTTCTGGCCCCAGGCCAGCAGACAGCAGCTCTCAGGAACAGACCAACTCGCACATACACAGAAACACCGAGACCTGTTATCCCTCTGGGGGCACGCTGGTCATCTTCCCAGGGTCTGTGTTCAGGAGCCCACACACAAGCTTGGCGTCATCAGGCCCCCATTCCCAGGCCTGACCACCTCTCTTCCTGCCCAACACAGTGCTGTATCGTTCAGCAGAAGGTCAAGCTGGCACCCGGACTTCTGTCTCATAGTCTCGTCTAGCCCATTTGCAAACACGCCGGCATGGCTCTAGGACAGCTTAGATCCCATGTTGAGGTGGCATCCTAAGTGGCCTCCAAGTGCTGGCACATGCTGTCCTGGAGTCTTCCCACTAGGCAGCATCAGGTCCTGTCCATCTGCTCAGAACTCCCAAGATGTCATCACCCATGTCTTCCTCATGGCCAGAGAGGCCTGTCTTCAGACGTCTGGCTCCTTCCCAGCCTCCTGCTCCCTCTGTCCCCTGCTCCAGTTGTACAGGCTCCTCGATTTGGGGTTCAAGGTCCCTTCACTCATGTTCCCTTCCCCTGGAGGGCCCTTCCCTTGGATAGTCTCATTATATCAAGCTTCAACATCACTTCACAGGGCCTTCCTGACCCCTGCCACAGGATTCCATCTGCAGACAGTGTAGACACAAAGGCCTCAATATACCTATCCTAGGGATCAAGTATCAGGGTATTGGGCTAGAGCAGTGGTTCTTAACATGTGGGCCTTGACCCCTTCTGAGGGATCTTAGGTGATCCCTGTGAAAGGATCACCTAAGACTATCTACATATCGGATATTTACATTATGATTCATAACAGTAGTAAAATTACAGTTATGAAGTAGCAATGAAAATAATTCTATGGTTAGGGGTCACCACAGCATGAAGAACTGTATTAAAGGGTTGCAGCTTTAGTAAGGTTGAGGACCACTGGATTAGAGAGAGGCCACCACAAGATGCCAAGTAGGACTGACTCCATTCTAAGACTTCAGACACATGTCACTTTGACCCATGTGACCCAGTGACTGAAGCTTGTCTGTCTCATGTCACTGCCTGAAAAAAAGACAGAGAATACAGAATAATAACCTACACAGTAATGTCACCGCTCCTGGCCCTGGGGAGCAGGTGAGGATGTCCTTCCTGCTGTGGCCCTATACCCCCAGAGGCCTGTGCCCAGCACTGGAGGAACAGCAGTGACTAGGGATCAGTCCTGATTCCACAGAGCCAGCAGGGAGTGAGGCTGCCTGCAGCTGGTGACCTTCCTCTTGTCTCCTTGGCCTTGCCAGGTCTTAGCCTGACCTGAGTTGAGGAGCAAGTCGAAGCAGAGACAGTCCCAATTCTACCCAGTGGCAGCCCCTCCCCTGGATTTGCTACGACCTACTATGGCCAGATCCAGTGATGAGAGGACCCTCCCCTGTCAGGAGAGCCCTGTGAGCATTTCTTCCTGAGACAGGAAACCAGGCAGCATAAGGGGACAACATCACAGGAAGAGGACCCCGAGAACCCCTCAGAGGCTGTGGTGTTGAGGCTGGGCTTCTACAGCAGGTTGAGGAGGAATGTCTAGCTCCCCCATCCACCCACTCACCCTGAGTGGGGGTGTGGGACTCCCTCCTCCCTGGACCTGCCTCTCACTATGGCTTCCCAAGGAGACCGATAACCTTCACTATGTCTAGGGTTCAACTCATCTATGTGAATTCACAGCATTTTTGGTGGGTAGGGCTGCTTTGGAGCAAGCTTCGAGAACCTCCAAGCCATCCCGTGTGTTTCCATTTTTCTCACTGTTTTCTGAAAGGGCAGATGTGTGTCTGCAGATTCTGAGGGACATCTTCCCAGGCTTGTGGGGAAAGGATCCAACCTGGCAGGTGCTGACTTGGAAAGGATACAAAGCGGGAGGGGCCGAGAGTCTCTGAAGGCCTCCAGCAGCCAAGACCAACAAACAGGAGAAGGTGGAGGGCTGCCCCTCCCCAAGATGGCTACCTTGAGAGTCAACCCACAGGTGCCTATCCTGAGCGGTTCTGCACCAACAGTGTCCCAGTGCTTCTTGGGGAGCTAAGGGAGGCTGGGGGGCACAAAGAGAGTCTTTCTGAGCAGGGCAGTTTTTCTGGGACAACTATTCCTGGAGTATACCTGATGGTTGTAGCCATTCTCCACTTCTGACTGTCCCTTCAAAGAGTGGAGATGCTAATCTTTGGCACATGCCCTCGGTATGCCCTGTTAGTCTTAAGAAACTGATGGTCGCCCAGGGTACCTCACAAGACATCCCAGCAGCCCTGCCTGAGTCTGTGGAGCAAGGTCACACCAACACAAGAGCACCTCTCACCCATGGTGTTTCCCTGAGGATGAGTCCATAGCAACAAGGAGGAGCTGCCCAGGTTCCTGGGCCCAGGGCTTAACCCATCCTCTCTTTGGGGCCTCCCTCACCCCAGAATGGGCCTCCAGGGACAGCAACCTAGCTAGATGGTTCCAATAGGAAATGCTCCCCCCAGGAGGCAGATGCCCCCAGAGGCCAGGCACCTAGGCCTATCTCCAGTGGAATCAGTGCCTGAACTTATTGGAAAAGATGACCTCCCATTTCTTTCCTTTTGCTGTCTCCTTCTTACCGTGGGTCAGTGCCCAGGTCAGCACTCAGAATAGGGCACTTTGAGCTATGGAGATAACATCTACAGGAAAGGGGGGCAACATGCCCATCAGTGTTCACCACCCACCCCAAGTACCCTCAGGACAACCTGGCCCAGCTGTCACAGGCTCATAGCCCCACCCATCCTCCAAAGGGCCCTGACTAGTCCTTGCAGGGCTAGATGTGGCCCTGTTTCCTCACCAGCACTGTATGGCAAGGACACTGTTCCTCTGGCCCAGGACCAGAGCTGCACTGAGCTATCCATGAATGTGAGTCTCGGAGCTGGGGAGATAACTAAACCCACAGTCTTGAGGGGCCAGCTTGGCCTGAGACCGTGAGTCATGTCAGACCTTTGTTTTCTGTCTCTGGTGTCTCACCCCATCTCAAGGCCCAGTGACCTCAAAGTCCACCCTGCCCCCAGTCTACCCAGAGAGAAGCAAGGCTTGGAGACGGGGGTGTGATCCTGGGATAGCTAGCCTGCCACTTCCTGCAGACGCTCTTGTGTCGGATAGTAGGGGAAGCTGGCAGGGCCCGGGCTGTGTTCCCACTATGCTGTGACTCACCAATCCTGGTAGGCAAGCCCCCGCCTCCAGGCTTGCTGCTCCAGCTTCTCCCCCAGTCACAGCCCAGTCCCTGTGGGAGGGAACATGGTGACCTGGCCTGTGGAGCAGTGTGGTTCCTCCAAGGCTCTAGGAACTGTGAAGTCTTATGAATCACCCAGGGTTTTGTGCACTGTACAGTACTGTTATTCATCCAGGACTTTGTACATTGTGAAGTGCTAAGTGACCATGGGCAGCCACTCATTCATAGCAGGCTGTGACAAACAGAGGAGCAGGGGCCAGGCTCAGGGGTCACAGTCACACTGTGGACAACCCAGCAGTGCCCCAAGCCTTCCAGCACCACCTACACGAGAATCTGGTGTGAACACACTTGCTGCTGCAGGATGGAGTCCCTATGGGACAGGAGATAGCCACCATGTCCTCCCTGCCCCCTTTCAGGAGATGGACACGGGCTCTGAGGGTCTGAAATGAACTGGAACTCACTAGAGTTGACCATGGGCTGGCTGGTGATTGTCCACCAAGGACAGGGTCTGGGCACCAGCACCTTCTACATTATTGGAGTTAGATGCCTCCACTCCACCTCCATCTATCATAATTATTTTAATTAAGAAGATAAGAAGCAGCTTGTGAAAGATTTAATTATAATTAGCAGGTGACAATACTTGGGTGAGTCAAATAACCGAGCGAGTGCTGGTTCACAGACTCCTGAGAAATTCACATTTGCAATTGGCTACTGCGATAGGCTGTGGCTACTGAGACAGTGGGAAGCCACACCTCCCAACCCTGGGAGGCGGCAGAGTTCCCAGCCCACCCCAGCAATGTGAGGATCTAGCCCTGAATGTCCCAACCTGGGTCAGCACTGCCGTGGCTGCCTGTGTCATCACTGGGTCCTGAGTCCAGAGAGCCCAGCACACGGCTGGCACACAGCAGTCACTGAGCTTCACAACCTGCGATCCACGCTCTTGTGCTGTCTTCTACCCTGGGCTGTGCGCAGGACGCAGCCGGCACAGCTCAGGTACAAGGAGCACACCTGGGCTGGCTCCAGGTTCACAGCCAGGATACACAGAACCTAACGAGACGTGACCTTACTCTTCATGTCCCGGAAGAAGTACCGTCAGGGAAAGAGAGGTAACCCTCAAAGCCAAACAAAACCCGAGCTAGGACAAGGTGGCAGTCACAAGGCCATAGAGCTAGAAGCAAGAAAGCCACAGTGCCTTGGACCAGGGACGGTTTCCTGAAGAGAGCTAGACCTGATTTGGAGAGATGCTGGCTAAGGACAGCCTGGGGACCATGCACCGAGCCTGGGCCTGTAAGGGCAGCAACGGCTCATAACCACAGACTAGGAGTACAACATGAGCCCACTGGCTAGATTCAGTCTGCTCTAAGCCCATTGCTGTGTGACCCCTCAAGGACCCTTGTGTCTTCGCTAGAGTCGCCATGTCTGAGATGGTTAGTTTTTGTTTTTGTTTTTGTTTTTTGTCAAATTGACCCAAACTAGAGTCATCTGAGAAGAGTGACCCTCAACTAAGAAAATGCTTCCATTAGATTGGCTCTAGGCAAGTCTGTGGAGGCATTTCCTTGATCGATGGTTGATGAGGGACGGCCCAGTCCACGATGGGTGGCACCACCCCTAGGTAGGTAGTCCTGGGTTATAGTTTAAAAACCAGCAGAGTGGTCCATGATGAGTAATCAGCATTCCTTAACTGTCTCTGTTCCCTTCAACAATGGACTGTAACCGCAAAGTGTACGGCAAATAAACTCTTTCCTCCCCAAGTTGATTTTGATCAGTGTCTTAAAAAAGCAGCAGAGAAACAAGCTGGTACACTGTCAAATTGGGTTGCAGAGTAGCCTTTTCCCTGAAGGAGGCTGACTAGGGCCTGCCTGGACTGGGCTAGACACCCAGTTGCAGAGGGTTTCTGGAGCTGCTAGATGGGCATGAGTTATCCAGAAGAGGAACCCTCAAGTTACACAGGGCTCTGAGGACCCAGGATGTGAGGGAAGGGCACAGGCCACAGGAGCCCCCCTCACCTCTCCAGCTCCTGGTGGCTCCCTGGTGTCCCTGCTTATGGTACACTTCTCTGGTCTTCATGGGTCTCATGTAGCCTTCTCTCTATGTCTGTATTCAGGGCTTTCTCTTTTAGACACTGGCAGTAGATTAGTCTGTCCTCATTCAAGATGGTCACATCTCAAGTTCCTTAATGGCCTCTGTGGACACTTAATAGGGTCATGCTTGCAGGCCTGGGGCTTAGGAGTAAGTGTGTTGGGGAGAGACTCTCCGACCCACTTCACTCCACTCCACAGATGCTCCAAGGGTGCGAAGAGCTGAACACTCAATGGCCCGTTCATCTGTAGCCAGCAGCCCTTATGCATGGACACCAGGGCTCAGTGTCCTAGACGCAGAATCAGGACCAAGAATTAGAACCAGGTGGATGGGAACATCTTGTCCCCATGTTGTCAGGGACTTGTTCCATTCTCAAGCCTCCCAGCGAGGGCCTCTCTGGGCAGAATGAAGCTGGCCCATCTCCCTGAGAGGCTGGGAGAATCACTTTCACTGCCCCTGCAGGCCTCACACTGGGATGCCTCGATTTATTGCTGTTCCACTCAAGCTGAAAGGAATTGCAAACGAAATTAGCCAGTGATTTAAAGGGAATTGATTTTATCTGAAAGCCCTCTGAGTGCTGGCTGGCCCCATCCCCCACCCAGCGAAGGGAGTGGTGGCTGCCACTTTCTGATTGCCCGCCCGCTCGCTCACTGCACCTGATCTAATTTCCTGCCCTGGATGGCTCCCCCGGAGAAGGCTAGCTCCTCTGTCTTCTCCTGGCACCTGAGCTGCGAGTTAGGGCTTTGAACTGTGAAGGAAATAGACTTCCTTTTCTGCTTCAACCCTGTGTCCCCCGTGCTAGCCGGACAGCCCGAACAACAAAGGAATGTGGGATTTCTGCTCTGGGATCGACTGCAGAGGCTGTCAGAGTCACTGTGCCACTAAGAAGATGTCCCCAACTAGTGCTCCTCTCAGGGGGATCCAGGCCCCGGGGTGTGGAAGAGGCTGAGATCCTTGGCCCAGAATCTGAGCCACATGACCTTGAGAAGGTCAGGTTCCGCAGTGGGGAAGCTGTAAAATCAGAAGTATGGAGACCACCCACAGGTGGGCCTCGTACTGAGAGAGATGCCAGACCAGGAGCACAATCTACTGCCAGGATTGTGCCTTTGGCCCTTAGCCCCAAGTCCCATTAGCCAAACTAGGTAAGTCTGGGAGCCCTGCACAAGCCAGCACAGCGTTCGCCAGTCTTTCTGCCCCAGCCCTTGAGAATCTTATCCCTCAAGCCGTGATCCCTGACCAGAGCCCTGGAGCACAGTGCAGGCGAATCTAACTGTAGGGTCAGCAGCCTGAGCCTCACAGTGCTCAGAATACCTGTCTTTGCTGGAACCACCAGCCAGGACTCTGACTCCCACTTCACTGACAGTCGGGGTGAAAGTACTCCACACCTCCCCATGCAGAGAACAAAGGGAAGGGGAGACAGGCCACCTGCCCCTGATCCTGGTCACAGCTTCACACAGCCAATCCTTGCCTCACTCCTGTGCCCCTTCCATGCCCTTGTCCTGACTCCTCCACCCTTGTCATTTGGCTGCCCGGGCATCTGCTTTTTCAAAACCACGCACTTCAAGTCTAGATCCCACTGTCTGCCCCTCAACCCTGCATCCCTGTGGCTGCCCCTCAACCCTGCATCCCTGTGGCTGCCCCTCAACCCTGCATCCCTGTGGCTGCCCCTCAACCCTGCATCCCTGTGGCTGCCTCTCAACCCTGCATCCCTGTGGCTGCCCCTCAACCCTGCATCCTCGTGGCTGCCTCTCAACCCTGCATCCCCATGGCTGCCCCTCAACCCTGTATCCCCATAGCTGCCCCTCAACCCTGCATCCCTACAGCTGCCCCTCAACCCTGCATCCCCATGGCTTCCCCTCAACCCTGCATCCCCATGGCTGCCCCTCAACCCTGTATCCCCATGGCTGCCCCTCAACCCTGCATCCCCATGGCTGCCCCTCAACCCTGTATCCCCATGGCTGCCCCTCAACCCTGCATCCCCATGGCTTCCCCTCAACCCTGCATCCCCATGGCTGCCCCTCAACCCTGTATCCCCATAGCTGCCCCTCAACCCTGCATCCCCGTGGCTGCCCCTCAACCCTGCATCCCCGTGGCTGCCCCTCTGCCTGAAGTTCCTTCCTGTAGATCATCCAGTGAGAGATTCTGTCTTTCCTCTGTTCCCTGGTTGGACCTGGGATTTGGATGTCTGACATTCGGAAATGACTGTAAATCATATTCCACCTGTTTCAACCAACATCAGAGTAGAAGGTGAACAGGGTCAGCCAGCCAAAACCTGTATCCTGCACAGACGCCACGAGGCTGCAGAGATGGCTCAAACTGGGACCCAGAAATGAGTCACAATTTACCCAAAGACACAGAGCAGTCTAGCTGAACTGGGACCACAAAACCCTTAAGTCCCGGCCCCAGCTGTCCTGAGATTGTCCTAATGTCACTAAACCTCCACCTGGGCCCAGCACAGCCCCTGTGTTCTCATCTTCTAGAATTCCAGATAAGCAAAGCAAGGGTAGATTTGCCAAACAGCTGCAAACCAGACAAAAAGAGAGGTGCTTTGGGGGCATTTGAACCTCAGGAGACTGATCAGCTGGCCACAGAATGGCACTTTCCATCCAAGATTGAAGTTGCACATACCTGGGATCACACACATTCCTTCTGATTGTGTTTTCAGCAAGTTCCCATCCCAGATCAAAGCTGGCAAACTGGACAGGCCTCTTTGAACCCTTCCCAGGTCTTGGCCAGGCAGGTCCTGAAAGCCACAGCTCCCCCCGCCCCCCCCCCCCCAATAGAAAGAAGCGGAGGAGCAGAGCTGGAGCCTCGGAACAAATATTGGAAAGACTTTCTGTCTTAGTCGGGGTTTCTATTGCTGTGATAAAACACCATGACCAAAAGCAACATGGGGAGGAAAGAGGTTATTGTACCTTATAGATTCCAGTAACTGCCCATCACTGAGGGAAATCAGGGGAGGAACTCAGGACAGGAATAAAACAGAGGTTGTGGAGGAGGGCTGCTTGCTGGCTTGCTCGCCATGGCTTGTTCAGCCTGCTTTCACTTGTCCAGGGATGACACCACGCTCAGTGGGCTGGGGGCTGGGCCCTCCCACATCAATCAATCAAGAGAGCACCCGACGGGCTTTGCCTGCAGGCAATCTGATGGAGATGTTTTCTCAACGGAGGTTCTGCTTCCTAGATAATCCTAGCTTGTGTCAAGTTGATAAAAAAAATAAAATAAAATAAAACAAAAAAAACTAGCCATCACACTTTCTCTCCCTGGGGCCTTCTGGCCCTCTGGTGCGGCTCTGAGCAGTGGGAACAAATCCTTGTGTTCCTTTCTAGAGATGATCAGCCCTGGATGCACTGGGAACAGCAGTGGACCCATGACCCAGGCTGGCCAGTCCTCTCTGTCTATCCTAAGGTTCTGTCTGGCACAAGGTAGGGAGGGCATCTGGCCCCAAATGGAAGTCTGTGGAGGTTATTAGAGCCATCAGTGTCCCCTTGGAGATGGCTAACTTAAGCATAAAGCAATGCAAGGCAGAGAGACAGACGGACAGGTCTCTCTGACATTTGACATCTCACATGCTCTGAAGAGCACCCCTCCCCTGCAGCCAGATGCAGCTGTACTAATTAAGCTTATCTGTCCCTACATTTTCCTACTTATGAAATGGTGCCATTTCAGGTTTTAAGGATGATGTCTGGGCCAGGCATGTAGCCAGGGCATGTGGCTGGGAACGGCAGAGTGCTGGCCTAGCATGTCCTATCCCTGGGTTCCATCCCCAGCATGCCATAAAACAGGTGTGGTAGTGCGTACCCCTAGTCCTGGAGCTCAGAAGTTGAAGGCAGGACCATCAGAAGGATCTTCAGCGTGAGTTTAATGCCGTCTTAGACAATACAAGACCCTGTTAGAAAAACAAAAGGCAAAAGAACAACGGAACAGACTGAAGGTGTCCCTTCCTGGCACAGGAGCGTTCTCTGACCACTGAGCCCTTCCTCACAGGGTGGGATTGTGCCTGGCTGCTCTGCTTGCTGTCTCCATTGATGGAATAGTGGGAGGAAAGAAGTTACTTCCCCTTGGGATGGAGCTCCACTGTCAGGGACCTGCAGCGTCCACAGGTAAGATCAGGACTCAGAGGCCACAAAAGTGGGGGCGCTTCCAGCCAGGAAATCCCACCTGCTGCCGTGAATTACCAAGATGACCCCCTCTGAGTTTCTACCCTGCCCTCCAACACACCACACACACACACACACACACACACACACACACACACACATACACACACACACACACACACACACACACATACACACACACACACACCCCTGAGCTCCACCATGAAGCCACACAGTTGTAAAGCTCTCCAGTCAGCTCACTAGGAACAGCTTGAGCCCACACATGGCCTAGGGGTATGGGTAGCTGTTGACCAGCACAGAGGCCGCTCCCTGGTCAGCTTCAGGTAGCTCACACTGTACCTGCTCACTCATGATAACTGACACTCATCCGAGGGTAACTCAGGAACCATTCCCTGTCCGGTTTCAATGTACTCTCTCTCTCTGGCTCACTCATCTCCACATACACATCCAACCACGAGTATCATTATTAGACCAAGCTCCCCTCAGGTTTGAGAGTCAAAGGCATAGAAATAGCATGTGGCCCTCTCAGAAAGGGCTGTCCTTGGAGCTGGCACCAAAGGCAAATACCTGAGGTGCACACTGGCCTATTTTAAAAGCAATCTCCTGGTGAATTCATCCCTGCCGCTCCCTCCCCCTTGTGAAATCTATTTTAAAAGATCAGAATTTTCTTTACATCCACCTCTGAAATGCACTACGGGAGAGAAGGGAAACATAAATATATCAGGATACAGGCTGTGGGGTCAAAGTGAGTAAGGACAGGAGTCATGAGCACGCGCAGGCCTGGAAGGAGGCTGATGTTCCTATCCCCCGGCTCAGCTCCATAGCCCTTGTGGGTGAAAGCAGAAGTCAATGCTCTAGCTCTCCCTGGGCCTCTTGCTGCCCCACACTCAGGCTCTGCAGCCTTCTGGGGTGGGTAGAACACTCAGCTTTCCACAGGAGTCCCCCCCCCACACACACACACACCATGTATGGATCCTTGATAGTGTGACCTAAATCACAGCCCAAAAAAGCCTCAACCCTACCCTGACAGGTGGAACACACTCTCTGTCTGGTGGTCTAGTCATGCCTCCTCACCCTCTAAGGAGTCACCTGGCATGTGGGAGCTGCAAGAATTCACAGAAGGTCCAGGTCAGAGCAAACAGCCCTAGGCACCTTCAAACCAAAAGGAGACAATGGCAGAATGGTGTCACCCTGGAGGAAGCCAGTCCCTCCCCTTGTCCCTTCAACTGGGTCTCATCAAGGATCTACCAGTTGGCACCCTGAGACCACCCTTGGCCAGGGAAGACAGTCCCTGTGCAGTCCCTGTTTGTCAGCTTTTAACAGCTGCCTGAATGGAACTTGGGTAGTGGAGGCCAGGACAGTGTGGTTGCCAACATCTTCCCACCTCTTTCTGTCACCCTGGCTCCCATCAATGCGTGGCTGGGGCTGCCCTCCTGGCCTGGTTGACCTGTGTCAACCAGTTTCTGGGTAGGCCCTCACCGGTACCTCAAATCGCAGAGTCCTCCAGTGTCCTGAGTATAGCAAATGAACGGGAATGTGGCTGAACCATATGCTCCTGAGCCATCCGTGCCCCTGACGTCTGCACTAAGGCCAGCACCCGACCTCAGCTCTTTCCCAACTGTGTGGCCTCCTCTAGGAAGCCCTGTCAGAGCTCTGACCCATGCCTCCCTCTGAATGCCCAAGTGATGACCCATTATGCCACCAAGATCTCTTGACCTTCACTGTGGCTTCATACCATACCTCTTTCCAGGTGCACGCAGCTAGTCTCTCCAGAGCTCCCGTCTACGACTGGACACAGCATCTCAGATCGGCTTCCTGCACCTTCTGATATAACTTGTGTCTGGAAGCTGCATGTTAGGCCCCTGCTCCCTCTTCTGCCCAGCACATAGTAGAGAGCTGTGTGTTTGGTGAGTGGATGCTGTGTGACAGTGCAGGGCATCCCTCCCTAGATGAGATGTCCAGGAAGGGACAGGGTTGGAAACGGTCCCATGTAGAAAGTAGGCTGCATGCTAGGACATCAAGCTTCTTACAGCTGTGTGCTCACCTGCATTACCCAGGAGCCCCCTTGGGGTGTCTGTCAGGCCTGGTGATTGGCCATGACCTACAGCCACAAGTGCCTCAAGAGAGCCTCAGGCTTGGGAGGCCCTTCACCAGCAGCCTCTGGGTCCAGCTCTTGGCCTAGGCTCCTGTGTGAACAGAGCAGGTGCCTCAGAGGAGCCAGTGTGTCTGCCTGATTCTCTCTCCTGCCTGAGCATACGTTACTACAGATCCCTGCCCTGGGCATGTCCTGGCTTCTGTGGCCTGCACCACAGGGAGTCCCATCAAAAGTCCCATGGAAGGGAGATTGGAGATCCCTTCCCTCAGAGAGCCCAAGGAATGATGGACAGGTGGGTAAGAGGGCCTTTCCCTGTCCTCTTGCCTCTGCGGAGAAAGAGCCTGGACCATGGAAGGGAAAGGAGAGGGCAGAAGGGAAAGGGGGGGAAGAGGAGGAGAAAGGAAGAGGATAGGTAGCCGGAAGGGAAGGGAGGTTGGGGAAGGGAACAAGGAGGAGGAGGAGGAGGAGGAGGAGGAGGAGGAGGAGGAAGAGGAGGAGGAGGAGGAAGAGGAGGAGGAGGAGGAAGGAAGCCTTGTACCGTCAGGCATGCTCTTCTCAAGGCTAAGGGCAGAAGGCATCCTAGCTGGGGCCCCACAGCAGGACCCTCCTGGAAAACGTCTAGAGACTCGGTCTATTTTTGCTCTCTGACAACAGAAGCGGCGCTGTGACTTATCTCTGACACAGAGAGAGCTTTGTGCCCCCCGGCTCCACGGTCCCAACCCCCACCCCTAGTCCCAACTCAAGACAAAAGCAGGGCCAGCAAGTTGCCCCATCTGTCTGAGTCAGCACCTCCCAGGACAAGGAAACCAGCCAGGGTCGGGGCTTCCAATCTGATGTGGGACATCATTCCTGATTGCTTCCACAAGCCCACGCCGGTTCTTGCTTCAGGCACCTTGGCCCATACTTACTGCCGCTCTCTCAAGCCTTCCCAGTCCCTCTAATGCGTTGAGATGCGCACTTGCCCTAGGTAGGGACATTTCAGTTTCTCCAGGGGAGCCCTGTACCTCATCCGGAGACCTGAGAAAAGGGAAGTTGCCATATAGTTTTAACACAGGGATGAGAGCTTAAAGGACCCTGCAGGATATGTGAGTAGCCACTGTGGGACTCTGGCTGGGTGGGGACAGCTGTGCTTCCCTGTAACCAGTGACAAGCCTGGAGGAGTGCATGCTTGCAACTCGACATACTAGGCCTGCTGCAGATATCGGTGGCCTGACTATATCACCACGGCCAGACAGGGCCAGGCAGGGCCAGGCAGGGCCAGGCAGGGCCAGGCAGGGCCAGGCAGGCTGCACTGTGGTGCCCTATGGCTCACAGTATCCCCAAGAGTTGATCTCAGCCTGAGCTGCCTCTCTCCTGGCAGGATGGCCACTTGCTTCCCCCACCCTGACTCATGCACTCTTCCAGTGCCCATCACTGCTCATTGACTTTGCCTCTTTTTGTACCTCACTAAAATAGATTCAGTGGACAGTGTTGTTTGCATCTGGCTTCTGTCACTTGTCCCGGACCCTTAGAGGTGTTCCCTGGTGTTGCACGCTCATTTTCACCATCACATAGTGTCCTGTTGTGTGAAGTGTGTGAAGGTGTCACCTATTTATTTGTCCCATTCCCCCTTCAAGAGCATTTGAGCTGTTTTCTGGTTCTGAGGTTCTATCCACAAAGTGGTTCTAAATGTCTGTCCATATCTTTTTCTGAATTCCTGCTTTCATTTCTCCCAGTAGGTCTGTAGAAGGAGAATCATTAGGTCCAGAAAGAGCAGAGGTGTAACACTATGGAAGATAACCAAGCAGATCCAAGCTGCACCCTCTACAGCTCCCTAGTTGCTTAGATTCTCTCCCCAGTGTGAACCACCATTCTGAGATGCTCCAGGTGCACTGCCCTGCCCTTCTGCGTGGGTTTTGTGAGCCAGATGCCCCTTAACACTAACACCTTCCTTCCTGTCTGGGTTAGGCTGCACACTGATATCTTAAACTCTACTGCCAGTTTTGTGTATTTGTTCAAAGCATATCATGAGAGAATGAGTCTGGTGCCAGCTCTGAGACCATTCATCTGAGTCCATCATTTTTGCTTCTCAGTGTTGCAGGAACCATAGACAAATTTATGACTTGCTAGGGAGTGCTGAGGGGGTGTGTCTTAGTTAGGGTTACTGTTACTGTAATGAAATACCCATGACCTCTAAAAGCAACTTGGGAAGGAAAGGGTTTATTTGGCTTCCATATCCTGAGTCACAGTCCAATGAGGGAAGTCAAGGCAGGAACTCAAGCAAGGCAAGAACCTGGAGGCAGGAGCGGATGCAGAGGCCATGGAGGGGTGCTGCTTACTGGCTTGTTCCTCATGGCTTGCTCAGCCTGCTTTCTTATAGAACCCAGGACCACCATCCCTGAAGTGGTTCCACTCACAATAGGCTGGGTACTCCCACATCAATCACTTAAGAAAATGCCCTGCAGCCCCGTTTTATGGAGGCATTTTCTCAATTGAGTTTCTCTCCTCTCCGGATGACTATAGATTGTGTCCAGTTGAAGTAAAACTAGTCAGCACAAGGAGTTTGAAAATATCCAAATTTTTAACTTTCTTTTAATTTTTGAGATTATAATTACAACATTCTCCTTCCCTTTCTTCCCTCCAAACCCTCCCATAATAGACTTACACGGATTGATCAAAATAAGTGGTGCCCAATGTGGGGCACAAACCCACAGCCCTGCGATTAAGAGTCTCATGCTCTTCTGACTGAGCTAGCCAGGCTCTGCAGAGCAAAGAAACTCACCAGCAGCTGCCCGAGTGCCTTAGGGTTCACTTATTATAATCAGTCTATGTGAATCTATGAAATGGGTAACAGAATTTTTAAAGATATAAATTGAGGAAATACACTCACAAATACAGAACAGAGTAGACAGCTGAAGTTGTCCTCTGATCTGACCAGGAGTGAATCCACCTCTCAGGCAGGAGTAGGGAGAAGGGGCATGTGACCCATCTCCAACTCCTTATAAGAGGTCACGTACAACGGTAGGAAGCACCACCTCCTTTGGGCCCTATAGCCCAAGGTCATGGGCAGAGCAAATACCACTATACCCCCATGTACCCCTCCCCACTCTCCTTCAAATTCAGGGCCTCTTTTTTCATTAATTGTTATTGTACACGTGCACACACACACACACACACACACACACACACACACACAAATATATATAGATTTGTAAATATTACCTGTGTAGTCCATATGTATTACTTGTAAGTATGTTTTCAGGGCTGACCATTTGACACTGGACAGCCAATCGGTGTGCTTTTGCCTTGGGAAGACCACCTCTCCCACTTTCCTCAGTTGCCTAGGGTTGTGTCGGGTTGAGGTCTCTCAGGCTTTTCCCTGTCCACTTTGGCATGCCCGATTATCAACCTCATGCTCACGTTTCTGCAGTCATGTTGGTGAGATTTTATGGGTGTAACTTTTGACACTCTTAGGAGACACAATCCCACAGCAAACTCCCTGATCCTCTGGCTATTACAGTCTTTCCACTCCCTCTGACCCTTAGCTGTGGGAGTGTTTTGTAGACATATCCACTGGAGCTGGGATCCACCACTCTGCATTTTGATTGGGTGTAGTTTTCTGTAGTGGCCTCTGCCTCTTGCAAAGAGAAGTTTCTTTGATGAGAGGTGAGGACTACACTTATCTGTGAGTATGATGTTTATAGAATGTTGTTGGGAATTATGCTGATTTAGTGAAGCAGTGGTTAGAGATTCTCCTCCAATAACCATGGCTTCATTAGCACCGAGTAGTTAGGTTTCCAGTATCAGGTATGGTTTCTCTTTTGTCGAGCGAGTCTTAAGTCCAAATAGAGAACTGTTGGTAATCAGGAGTGCACACATAAAAAAAAAATAAATAAACTAAAAACAGTTTACAGGTCTTTATGACATACAAACTCTGGTGTGAGGGGTGGACATGAGGTTCTATCACACACATCATATGAGGGATGGGCACAGGGCTCTACCACACACAGACACTGAGAAGCATGGACAGTACTCTGTGTCTTGTGCACAGGTCCTGGAGTGAGAGAACACGCCTTGGGCTATGGGCTATGCACACTTTCCTCCTCAGGAGTCTGGATTACTGCCAGTTGCCACCTTGCACTCGGTGTCCTGAGTGAGAACTATCATGTCATTCTCCTGTTAACTGCCCAGGTTTTGTGGCCTGAGTGCCTGATTGACAACTCCAACTTTGAAATGTGAACAAAGCCATTGCTAGCTTGGCAAACGGAGCCATGGTCAGTGGCTCCCATAGCTGGCCCACAGAGTGCTGTCTCTTTGGGCCTCAGCTGGGGCACCTCTCTCTCTCCTGGCCGTGATCCTTAGCAAGAGTCTCTGTCCCAGTCAGACTCTCCTTTTTTTTTCTTCCCTCAGGTCTCTGGTAAGTATTCCATCTTGGAGCTACCTCCCTCAGTCCATTTTCCTAAATGGCTCTCTTCTGCCAGAACTCAGGGCTGAGTTGGAGGCTCATTAGTGAAGCCCACGTCCCTCTCCACACAGACTAATGATGGCTCCTTCCTGGACTCCAGGGTCAATGGGCTTTGGGGCATCTCTTCACACTGTGTCAATTCGGGCTTCTCCAGACACGAGACCAGCAGGTCAGGGAGTCTTGTCATCAGGAGGAAGGAACTGCTTTTGACTTGTGGGCTTTTGATTTATGACAGAGCATTCCTGGTAGACACAGTGCCATGACAGGTACAGCCCAGTCCATTGCAAACCTCTGTGCCCCTTAGAATCCCAGCGATAGACAAGGCAGGCCCCTCAGCTCTGGTGACTCCAAGCCATGAGCCAGATCATAGCAACGTTCTTGTGCAGTGCCTCTCAAGGGTCAGTACAACTGTTGAGTGCAAGGGCTCATGGCTGGCCTCGGATGGGAACCAGAGTGGCCACAGAAGGAATATAGAGGAGGAAGACCAGTAGGCTTCAATAGGAACTGGCTCTCTTACAGTGACCTTGCCTGACAGGCCACATGCTGGCGACAACAGGGCAAAGATACAGACTCTTGAGGAGGGAAGTGTGTACAGCCCAAGACTCCCTAATCACCCACACTGGGATCTGTTCATGAGGCAGAACCCTGGGTACATCCTTCACAGGATCTCTGTGTGACAAAGCCCATGTCCATCCCTCACACCAGGGTCTGTGATAAGGACCCATAATCTTCTTAGAAGATTTTTTTAACACCCCAATCAGCACTCATCAGCAAGTCATAATTCAGTCTATCATCCCATCATGTTCGTTTGCAGAGTTAGTAACCAGGCAGAATACAAAAACAAAAGCAAAGACAAATTCCTTCATAAAGACGAAAACCCTAAATCAAACTCCAGTGTCAATTAAGACATTCCATAGTCGTGTCTCAATAAACATAAGCATCATGATTAGGCACTCTGAATAAGTCACAATGCCCTGGGGATGTGAAAGTGTCGTCTGTCTGTCTTGGTAACTCACCCTAGGAGAACTCAAAGCACCCTCTGAGCTCGCTGTCTCCCCTCCCTCTCCCCTCCATTCCTCACACCTTCTAGTTTGGGGTGCTCACTGCACAACCTCCTGCAGTTACAACCTGAGCAGAGACCCTCTGTGTGAGGCCTCCAGGGACATCTTTTATTTTCCTGACAAGGAATGGCTCGCTTTCTTTGCTATTTGTATTTCTTCCTTCCTGGAAAGAAGGGATGATGCTTGGAGGTGTAGCAACCACATGGTAACAAGGAGGGTAAATGTCACTTCTAAATGAAGTGGAAGAGTGTGATGTTTGAATACGAAACGTGTCCTGTGGGCTCGTATGTTGACTGCTTGGTCCCAACTGGTGGTATTGTCTCAGAAGGTGCTGGAAACTTTAGGAGAGAGAGCCTAGCTGGAGGAGTGGGTCACTGAGGTATGCTTTGGAAGATAATACTTGGCCCCTAACTCCTCCATCATCCCGGCCACCATCACACGGGCTGCTGCCCTTTACCCTTCCCACCGTAACAGATGGAACCCTCTGAAACCCTGAACCAGAATGGGTCTTTCTTCCCTTACTTCTCTCAGATATTTTCCAAAGCAATGAAGATTCTAACACAGAAACTGTGCCAGAGAAGTGGCTTGTTCCTGTGATTAAACCTGACCATGTGGTTCTTAAGCCTTTGGAACTGGCTTGTGGGAGGAATGTGGAAACATTTGGAGAAGCAGGCTGGAGAATGCCTAGAATGTTGTCACGATGCCTGTGGGTGATTCTGATGGAGCTCGGAAGATCAGGAAGCCAAGAGGAATGTGCACAGTGAAGGCTGTGCTCGGGTCTCAGGTGGGAACAGGGACTCTGTTGTACATGTTCTATCTAGAAGGGAACTTGTCTCCATCTTGTCCACGCACTGAGACACAGCTGGCAGAAATAATGGATTTTTACAGGTAGAAGGCTTGAGACGGGTTTTGCTGTGTAGTCAAGGTTGGCCTTGAACTCCTTCCTGGCAATCCTCCTTCCTTAGACTCCCAGAAGGCGGGGTTGCAGGTATGAACCATTGTGGTGGGCTTTGGGGGCTGCTTTAGTCAGTTTAGTAGAAAGAGCTGAGAGGAAAGAGAAGAACAGAAAGAAGAGGCTGAAGCGATGACTTGGTAGTTAAGAACATGTACTGCTCTTCCAGAGGAACAGAGTTTGATTCCCAGCACCCACAGCAGGTAGCTCACCCACATCTCAAATATCCAGCTCCAGGAGATGCAAGCCCTCTTCTGGCTTCCATGAGTACCTGCACTTGAATACTCATACCCATATGCATGCACACACATAATTTTTTAAAAAACAATAAATTTTTTTATAGAACAGAAAGATTTGAAAAATTATCCATTTTGGCCAGAAAATGAGTACATTTAAAATTGAGGTCAAGGAAGATGATGTGGTGAAAGAGATTTGTACCTTAAAATAAGCCAAGTATTTCTGCATTAGGACAATGGGAAAGATGTCCTGACCATCTCAGGGATTGGCTAGACTCCACCCAGCTCAGGTTCAAGGGTATAAAGGTTTTAGCTCATTGGAAAGACGTTGAGAAGAGAGCGTCAGGGTACCTGTTCACACAGGGCTACCTAGAGAAATTCTTTCCTGCCTTCAGCCATCTAGGTACTTAGAAGTCACTGCAGTTGTGGACAGTGCTCCCCAACCCTCCCTCAGACAGTGCTCCCAACCCCACTGAAGCTGTGTCATCAGGCCTTGGTATTATCCACAGGATGCTGGTTTTGCAGACACACAGAATTTGAAACCTGTGAGGTCACAGGGGCATCCATTTAGAATTCAAAAGAAGGCCTGAGAAGCCAAGTAATCTGTGCAGGGTCTGAAGGCATGCAGCATCCCCAGAGAAGATGATGTGTGCAGCCCAAAGACTCAGTAGAGACCTCATTGGGACCCCGGAGATTCCAGGAATGTAAAATGTCAAGAAAGGAGGAAGGCCATGAGCAGATCCAGCCAAAGAGAGAGTCCATGTAGGTTGCAATTGGCCAAGCCATAGCTATGAGGCAACCTTTGGGAGCTGACATGACAGGATGTGGCTCAGACCTGGATCTGTGTTTCTCCTTCTGGGTTTCAGTCCTACGTCATTACAGCCCTGTTTTTCGTGCCTCTGTCCACCCCTATTTTTGGAATGGGAATGTTTACTCTCCGTACTCATTCTGGGGATTTTGCACTGTGTTTTGCTTTTATAAGAGCTCACAGCTAAAAGTTTTCTTTGAGTCTTAGAAGAAATTCACACTTGTTAGTATCTTTAAGACCTAGGAGATTCTTGGAGATAGACTAAGTGCATTTTACCTTATGAGATGACCATGACCTTGGGAGCCAGAGGCAGAATGTTATAGCTTCAATATGAAGCATCTCCCTCAGGCTTGTGTGCTGAATGTTTGGTCCCCAGCTGGTAGCACTAGCTGAGGAGGTGGTAGAAAGTGTAGGAGGTGGGGCTTGGCTAGAGGAAGTAGGAGACAGGAGGCAGGATTTTGAAGGTTGTACCTGCTCCCTATTCGCTTCTGCCATGAGGTAAGATGTCCTGCCCCAACTGAACGAAACCAGGACCCCAGGATCCAAAAACACATCTTCCTTCCTGATATTATTTCAAACACTTTGTCATAGTGGCTGTCTTTCTTAGGGTTTTTATTGCTGTGAAGAGACAACATGACTCTGGCAACTCTTATAAATGAAAACATTTAATTGGGGTGGCGTGCTTACAGTTCAGAGGTTCAGTCCATTATCACCACAGCAGGGAGCATGGTGGTATGCAGGCAGACACGGTGCTGGAGAAGTAGCTGAGAGTTCTACATCTTGTACAGGCAACAGAAAGTTGACTGAGACACTGGGTGGTATTCTGAGCATAGGAAACCTCAAAGCCTGCCCTGACAGTTACACACTTCCTCCAACAAGGCCACACCCAATCCAACAAAGCCACACCTCCTAATAGTGCCACTCCCTATGAAATTACGGGGGCCAGCTACATTCTACCACAGTGACAAGTCTGATGGACATAAGCAGTAAGACAGAAAAGGTGAGATCCTTGAGCCACGGGCAGCCTCAGTCCACATTAGTTTCTGTTTTATATGTATGTGTGCATTTAAGTATACTTAAATAGCATAATAACAATTTATTGTTAGATTTTATGTATTATATAGTTAAAATACTTAAATTTTGTCTTATTTAATAGACAGAAGATAAGCGTACTCTTGCTTGTACAAGTCAATGTTCTCTCTGTTACATGCAGTCAAATCCAGATCCCATACAGATTACAGAGACAAAATCAAACCAGGAAAACCTGAGTGACTATGATGTTGGCAAGGACTGGAACTGCTGGATGAGCTGGAGGATTGAAGACATGTCCTTGAACAGTCACCATGACTACAACTCCATAGGGCAGCCAGGCGTTGGGACTTGGTGACCCTGAAGAAGGGCTGCTGTGCCTAGTGATACCAGCTCAAAGGGCATGGACTTTCCCTGGCTATGCCTTGTGCACAACCCATGCCTGAAACACTTCAAAGTACCCTGGCATACCTTTGGGCATACACAACACACCTGGATATAACCCAGCATCTGGGCATTTTCCGGCCTGAGCAATAGCCTGGCCAGATCCTGAGCACCTCCCCACAGACACACCTACAGGCTCCATCCCTGGACCCAATCCTGTTTCATCCCAAAGAACCATGTCAGATGTTTCTGAGTAGACAGCTAGCTACCCTCGACCCACACCACCCAGGCCTCTGAACCAAAGAATCCCTCATTCAAATTTACCAATGTCCTGGGACCAGAGGCCATAGAGGCAAAAAAATTGGACTGTCTTCAACAAATAAATGTGTGGAAGAACAGATGGGAGGTCAAGATGGACAAACAAATGCAGACAGACAGACAGATAGCAACTTTAGCAAGCCATGTCAACAACAGAGAATAGGCTGAGCTGAAGCCCTGGGATAGCCATGAGTCCTCTGCGCTTCCTTGACTCACATACTAGGTGGCCAGATGGAAGGTCTGTGGGGCCATCAACATCACAAAGTAGTCTTCTCTTTTTGAGGTCTGGGTAATGTTGCATCATTTCCTCATTCTGGTGTGTTCAATATTTCTCAGGCCTGGTCATCGTGATTTGATTTTATTATGTCTGTGTTTCTGTGATCCCAATTTACTTTGATACCCTTAACACATTTCTAGGTGGCGCCCTTTCTACCTTGGAAATAAGTTGTTAGTGTGTGCCTTATGGCTGGTGTGAGATAGATGGTGTTTTCAAGAGTCTCCCGCGATGCAGAGTCATTCTGTCTTTGTGTTTGCACTTAAAATTGAGTCAAGTGCTGCTTCTAAAATGGAGTCTCTCCAGGCAAGGCACAAGCTTGAAAAACCACTGTCTTAAGAGATATGGATTACACACTTGTATGAACACAAGTCTAAAGAAATGGTTTTCTCAAAACCTGGGTGCAGAATGAGGTTCATTTCACCTGTCACAGGTATGAAGGCTGTTTCCTGGGTAGGATCTCATCATGGGTGATGTAACTGTCACCTGTACTTCATTGATGAAGCAGTTGGTTCAGAGAGGCCAAACAACCAGCTTCAGGACACACAGCCAGGGCTTTAAGAGATCTGGGGTGTTGGCCTCAGTGAAGCTACCCATTCCCTAAAGGCGTGGCCTCCAGTTACCAGTGTAGACTGTTGTCAAATATATATTCCATCCCAGAACACAAAGAAATGGAGGAACTATAGGCTCCATCCATGCTGTGTATCCAAGAAGAGGTAAGTCTGTGCGTTAGTCCCAGGTAGCAGGACTACCACTCACTCACCTGGGATTATCAAATTCTACCAACAGTGATCTGAGAGAGAGCTGAGGAAGAGGGACAAGCCAAGGATGGTTGGGAAAGTGAGGCATGGTGAGGGGGTGGCTAGCAGGTTTTGAGATAAGTTTCGGGAGAATCCAACAGTGTGTCTTCCCTGGTGCTCTATGCTGTCACAGCAGTCCCTGTGCCCAGACTTGCAAAGGCCTTCTTGGCATCTCATGGCTCTCGTGGTGTGACGGTTAGGGTTTTTTGTTATTTATATATTTGTTCTTTTTTGAGACAGGGTTTCACTTGTAGCCCTGGGTGGCCTGGAATTCATTATGTAGACCAGGCTGGCCCCACCTTCATAGAAACCTGCCTGCCTCTGCCTCTCAAGTGCTGGTCAAGTAGAGGTAAGATAGTTTTAACTGTCAACTGGACACAGTCAAGAATCATTTTGGAAAGGAATCTCATTGAGGAATTGTCTGGATTGTAGTAACCTGTAGACATGTTTATAAGAGATTGTCCTAGTTAGATTGAGCTGGGAAGTCCACCCACCCTGAATGTGGGTGGCACCACTTCATGAGCTGGACTTTAATTGAAACGGAGAGGGTAAGCTGAGCACTAACGTAAGTGCATTCACTCGTTGCTCATTCATTCGTTGACGGCCAATGTACTAGCTGCTTTAAGTCCCTGTAGCCTTGACTTCCCAGCAACAATAGACTGCAATGATGCAATGCAGTGCTGGACTGCAATGATTGACAACCACGATGGACTACAGTGATGGGCTGCAATGATGGACTGCAATGATAGGCTGCAATGATGCACTGCGATGATGCACTGCAATGATGCACTGCAATGATGCACTGCAATGATGCACTGCAATGATGGACTGCAATGATGGGCTGCAATGATGGGCTGCAATGATAGACTACAATGATGCACTGCAATGATGGGCTGCAATGATGGACTGCAATGATGCGCTGCGATGATGTGCTGCGATGATGCGCTGCGATGATGCACTGGGATGATACACTGCAATGATGCACTGCAATGATTGACAGCCATGATGCACTGCAACTATAGACTGCAATGATAGACTACAATGATGGGCTGCAGAAAGGAATTATGGGGAAAACAAAACAAAAAGCTCTTTCTCCTCTAAGTTGCTTTGATCAGGGTATTTTATCACAGCAACAGAAAAGGGAACAGGGACAGGTTGACAAAGCCACCCGCTCACAGCCCTCCATGGTTCAGAAGGCTCAGTCTGTGGGAGCAATAAGAACAGCATGGAGGATTGACTCCATGGCAGAAGGAGCATGTGGTGAGCTTGGTCATTGATCAGAAAGCAGAGAAAATAGGCCAGAACCAGAAGTGCTCTACCCTCCCACATACCTATTTCTGCCAACCGAGCCCCGCATCCTAAAGACTTCCTGGACTTCCAAATAGCATCATAGGATGGAGATCAAGTGTTCAAAATGTGAGCCTGTGGAGACATTCCACATTCAAACCACAGAAAGATGGGTCCCACCAACACCCAGCTATTCAGGGAAGACTCACACTAAATGGAATGGTTTACTGCACTATTCCATTTGTTAAATGTGTTAATAGGCAAGGCAAGATTGGCTTTGGTGATGGATGCTGGGATGGGAGATCCTTCCTGAGGAGTGTAAGGGAAGCCTCCAGGAAACTGGAAATGTCTGTGACTCTGCCTGGGTGCAGGACATCTGGAGGTTTTCCTTCCATGGCAGTCACAAGACCTGATTGCATTCAGTGTGTCTCTTCTGTATTTAAGACACTCAGCAAAGTAGCCTTGAACTTGAGAGCAATAGCTCTGCACTGAAGCCAGGGAAAGGCTCAAATTCTCACTTTTGAATTTGAAAAACCATCAGCCTCGTGGTTTTCCTCGTAACTGTAGCATTTGTCTCTGGCCTAGATTAACATCATCCCTAGCAAGCTCAGCAGAGGGACAAATGCCGAGAACCACTTCCTTATGCTTTGGTCAGTGCCTGTCTCCTGGTTGACGGAGGAAGGAAATAGCTAAATAGCTTGACTCAAGCTCCTGAACACACGAAATGCTGGCAACATCAGTAGCAAAGACCTACCCTGGGTCTGTGTCCATTAGACCGAAATGGGTGCCTCCCAGCTTGTATGGCCACTGCCCCCTCTGCTACTGAATAGATGGGACCTGCAGCATGCCTGGCTACAGCCCTGCCTTTCACAGGTCCCCTGTGCCTCCAGGCAAGCACAGAGGAGCCTTCTCTGCAGGCTTCCTGCTGGCCCAATTACGGGAGTGAATTGGCAAGATGACAACACCATTATTGAAAACCAGTGAAATATGATTTGGGCTTGGCTGCAGCACAGTGATGGAAAACCTGCTGTAACATGCCATTGGAAGGGAAGTTCTAATCCAAGCAAAAGCACTTTAGGTTCATAATGGGAAACGTTCTGGCTAGGTGTCCTTGAACAGATTTGGGGGTCCATGCTCCTTGAGCTTTGAGACATGCTCAAAGCCAGAGAACCGGAACAATGGACAGAAAGACCTAATTGTGTTCTATAAACCAGTCTGGTAGGAAGCCCATTGAATGGTCCAGTAACAGTCTGTGACAAGGACATCAAGTAACAGCCAGTGCTCACACAGACACATGGTACCTACCTGCAAAATACCAGCACCCTAGGACTCTCTGCTACAGGGAACAGTGACATGACACATTGGTTCAGCTAGGCCTCCCTAGCTCAACAAGGCCTTTTAAGATTGACATGGGGTTGCACAGAACATTCAGTGGACCACCTGCTCCCACCAGTCAGCCTGCCACCCTGGGTCCTGAGCACCCCACTGGCTCAACATACCTTAGCACAGTGCTACTCAGCCCAAGGGAAACTTTGGGGTCACTGGAGGAGTTGAGGAAAAGCTTGCGGCTGACTGCCCCTCCATGGGCCAGGCTTGTCTCGCCTAGATTTTGAGCATGGCTGGCATCTCCAGGCAAGTCAAGAGCCAGAATCCTGGAACAGTCTGCATCTGCTGCTTGGGGACGCCAAGTCAAAGGGAAGACATGCCCTTAGGCTGTGCCAGTCACCCTCCCCCGCCCCATGTGACATTCTAGCACCTCAAAGAACCCTGAGCTCCCAGACAGTCCCGGCCCCATCCCAGCACCTCCCTCTTCATCGGTGCATTCAAAACCTGCTTGGCTGCCCTAACCCAGGCCAGGGACAAGCTACAAACCTACCTGAGGAGGCTGTGACAGACTTACGCTCTTACCAATTGATGGGTCCAGAGGTCTGGGTGGGCCACAGCAGCGAAACTGTTAAGGCACTAGCTCGAGTCAGTGTACAAGCTCCAGCCTGTAGCTCCTGAGCCAGCTGACCAGACCTTTTTTTTTTTTTTTTTTTTTTTTTTTCTCTTTAAGAACCAACCAGCCACAGAATCCAAGAATCCTATGGACTTCTGTCTACTCAATTAGACATTTAAATTGAGCCTAAGTTGGCAAAAGCAGGTCAGCAATTCCGTTAGAAATCTAGAATCCGACAGTGTGTCTGCCCTTCCCCTCTGTGGCTCTCTTATGAAGAACCTAACAAGATTCTTTGAGATGAATAAACCTGCAGAATTTAGCTAACTTCTTAATTAAGTGATGTACCGTCTCAGCTATGGCTCCCCAGCCCCATTTCTCTTCCAGTTCAGTTCATTTTCATTCTGTAAGTGATTTGGTGGCAGACATCCTGAGCAGCAGGTCTGAGGACCAATGCAGGGGCAGGCCATGAGAGGAGCTGCTCCCAAGGTTGGTGTGCTGCTGTGGAGTAAGAGGGTCCTCCCTCAAGGTCTCAGGTAGAAATAGGTGCACCTGCCTACCTTGACAGTAGGGGACCTTCATGAAGATGAGGTCAGGGTCTGGAGGACATGAGGGACCTGGTGGACTTAGAGCTGATAAGGGGCTATTTCCAGGTCACACAGAAGGCTTGGACCTGAGGTGAAGTAATACAGTGGCCAGAGTCCAAAGCCTTTCGCATGGTATCTGCTGCCTATAGCTCTGACCATTTAGACCATCCCAACAGCTCTTGCAGACCCTGGAACACTGGGAGGTGTGACCCTGAATACTGAATAGTCTCACATTAGGAGACCAGGGCTTGGGGCAGGGGGGCCCTGCATCCCAGCTCTGCTCTGTGCCCCCACCCTGTCCTCACACCCTCCAGGCCCTGGCAACCTGGATGGAGGACTTGAGGCAAAGACTTGGCTTGGGTCCTGCCTCTGGGATACCTCAGTGCAAGCTGGTGTTCTGAAGTGACCCAACTATGGTTCCCTAGTCAACATCCTAGGTCCCATGATCTCTGTGGACTGCTGCCCATTGGTACCACAGGAGGAACAAGACCCTCTCCTGTAGAGTTTCCGCAACTGTGGGGGCAGCCCAGGCTAAGGGTAGGATTTGGCCTCCTCATCTTCCTCACCAAGTACTCAGAGAGAGGAAGAACAACTCCCACCCAGAACCAGAGAGAAAGACGTTCCCTGCCTAGGCTCTTTCAAATGATTGTCCCATCACATCCTCTGCTGCTACAGCTTCAGACTGGCCCAAGAGCCCCAAAGACGTCTGTTCATCTGCCCAGTCACTCCCATCCTTGGGCTCAGAGCTTAGCCTACATCAACATTGGCTTTCCTACACCAAACTGACTGAACGGATAGAACCTAGCTTCACAATGTAAAGACTACAGGCAGAGATTGGGCTAGGTACTGAGTGACCCCTTGGAGCTGAATGCTGACCCAGGAGCACATAATGAATGAACGAAACCCAGGTCCATCTTTGTTGCAGAGCTGAGGCAATACTAAGGGGCACAGAGAAACTGGGACCCTCCTGACCACAAAGAAGTACAGAGGCAAAAAAAGGTAAGGCAGACGGGCTGAGCGCTCCCTGGATGACCAGAGTTTGCCAAGCCACCACTGAGCCCAGAACCTTCCATGAGAATGGAGCTCTTGGAGCATGGTGACTCCTACACAGGACACTCTGTAACCTTGGAAAGATGTCCTGCAGCTTCGGGCCCTAAGCCCAGACGCTCAAAGGGAAATATTGACAGACATTTATTGCTCATGAATATTAATGACTTTCGGGGGCTGAAAAATATCTTCAGTGAGTATTTCAAGTGAAAAGACAAGTACCAGTGGGCAAGGAAACATTCATGACAGATTAAACACAAAAGATCAGCCACATCCAGAATACATTGCCTTCCTCCTGTCACCACGGAGAAGACAAAAACAGCACAGAAGGAAGGAGGCGAAGGACAAGAGCAGCGGCCAGTGTCACGCACAGAGAGCCCTGTGCTGTGGAAGGTTCTGGACTCAGGGGCAGCTTGGCAATCTCCAGTGATCCAGGGCAGCTCACTCCTTTTCCCTCCCTTTTCTCTGTGGTCAAGAGAGCCCCGATTCCTCCATGTCCCACAGCGCTCCCTCAGCCCTGGAGAAAAGACAGACTTCCTTCATCCATGGCTGTCACACAGTCATAGTGTCTCCACTGCACATAGCCTGACTCCCACCTGCATTACATCACAAAACAAGGTCCCCCTCACCTTACCACACTGATAATGCGAGAGGACCCGATCCAGAAAGACACTCAACCTGCTGGGGACCAGCAACACACTAATGAGATCATTGGGAGCTGCAGTTCTCCGTGTCTGAGCTGACAGAATCAGAAGGAGTGGGCAGGTGCTCACAGAAGCCCATGCTGAGCAGCTCGGAGACAGCAGGATGACATCTGTCCAAGTTAGTCATGTATCAGCCCATGGGTCTGCAGGTTCTGAGTGTTTATCCAATGTGTGCTGCTTGCCCATGGTACACAGACACAGCTCGTCATAAAATCCCAACCTCTAGGGTTGACAGCAAAGGGTGACTGCTCAAAACAAGTAGGTCCATGGTAGTTGGCTCTGTCAGTGCACACAGAGATGAATTTCAGTCCATCTGTCATGCCGTGGACACTGGGTGGCATGGGAAAGTGAATGGATCAGGTCTATCCTGATATATGTAGGACTCCAAACATCATTACATAGAAGGCCAACACAGTTCTGTTAAACTAAGGTTGGTTTTACATGCACACATGCGTAAGCATACATCCATGCTCCCAAACACCCCTTCATTGTTAATGGTGCCTGGAAGGGCAGAACAGCTCTGTAGTGCTACTGTGTATGTTCATGCTTTCCGAGTCCTCAACCAGTGTGCAGCCTGGGCCCTACCCACTTAAGTCTGGTACCCAGGACCCTGTCCTATCATTCCCTCTTTATCCTTTTTTTTTTCTCTCTCTCTCCCTTCCCTTTCTCATTTTCTGGGTGTCCCCCACGGGCTAAGCCCTGATCACACCCTAAGGGCACTGAGACAAATAGGTCCAGACTTCAGAAGGTCCCAGGTCAGTGCTGGGACCTCACCCCTCAGCCATGAAGTTGGCTTGGGGAGGGAGTGTTTTTAACAGCAGCCTTCAGGACAGGCATTCCACAGGGCACCCACAGACCTCTAGGCAAAGTGATGGTGGTAGGGGGCATCACTGGGCACCAGGATTGGGAAGGGGCTCCAGGACCAGCCGACACCGCTCTTGCTGTTCTTGGCTTTTAACCCCACTGCCACAGGCTGTCATTTGACCAACATGGAGGTCGCTAGTTTGTGGTGGAGACTGTGTGTGTCGGTGCCTGGTGTTCAGTCCTGCCTGATTCCCAGCTGTGTCTGAAGACGCTAGCATGAGACCCGAGGGCAGCTCAGGAGGAACCGGCCACTGCAGGTAGTTCCCGTGGACTCCATGGGCTCCTGAAGTTGCCCTTTTTTCTAGTACCTTGCACATGGGTAAGTGCTCTTTATTAGAGACTCCGTGACTTCTGGATCCGGTGACGTGACACTCAGTGGCAGGGGTTGCAGGCAGGAGGAAACTAAGACAATCACAACCAGTGACCATCTAGCCTGCTGGGCCCAGTCTTCACCAAGCAGCCTCTGCCCAGCCCTGGAGCTTTGGTGCTGGTGATCACGTGGTATGGGAGGGTGATGCCTGTCCAGGCTGCCCTGCCCTTTGGCTTACAGAGCCAGCACTTGGGGGGCATGGAGAGAAAGGATAAGCGTAAAGAGAAGGGAAGTGCTGCCCGGGCTGGCCTGGAGGAGCCCTTTCTGCTCTGCCTCAGAGGGAGGAGTGGCCCAGGCAGAGTCCCGACAGCCCCAGCTTCCACTAGGCCTATGGAGGCCCCCGGACCAGCTGTGTTCAGGCAGCTTGAAGCGTGCACCTGACACCCTGGGGCCATGCCATCTTCAGTGTGTCTGGCCTGGATGTCCTTAGGAGGCAAGTGCAGGCTCAGTCTTGTCACAGATGACTTAGGCCCCAGCTCTTCCCTAGACAGCCAGTGACACCGAGTAGCACCCCAACTCAGGTGGGTGCCCATGGTAGAAATTAGGAAGTTAAGTCGATTTTGCAAGCCTCCAGCTTGGATGCTCTTGGCAGCCAGCTGTGACTCTACAGGGCTCTGGCAGCACATCTGGATGGCAACAAGGCCTCCTGCTGTTTGGGAGCTTGTGCTGTTTCCAAGGTTCTGACTGGAATCCCAGGGGCTGCAGGGCAGTGTGACCCAGGAGGAAGCAGAATGACCATGTCCAAGGGCATATCCCCAGCATTGCCTGCTGCCTACCCCTGAGACCCTGCCTCCATTTCTTCTTTTTTTCAAAGAAAGACCACAGCAGCATGTGTAGTTCAGGTTCCACCCCTGGCTGGCAGCCTGGCCATGAGAACACTGGCTCGGGTTTCTCCTGAGATAGAAGCCCATTGTTGCCAGCTCTCCCATGGTGTTTCCCATGCAGAGCAGAGGCCTCCAGGCTGGCTCCTCAGTCAGGCTGGTTGGGCCAAGGGGCTTCCGAAAGATGAGCCAAGCAGGGCAGGTGCGATTTGATTAGGATCTGGGAATGTGTAAAGTGACCCGTTGGTGGCTGCTGCTGCCAGATCAGGAGGAGGGCGAGAGCCCAGGGTGTTGGTGTGTCCCTTGGCACTCTGGCTGCTCTGCTGAGCCCAGCTACCTTCCAGACAGGACATGGAGGCTGGGGGGGGGGGGTCTCTGTATCACCAGGCACAGGCCTAGGCAAGGGCTAGCTGCAGATAATGCTGGTAAAGGAGCAGGTTCAAAGAGAACATTTCCACTGGGCAATACTGTAACACCAAGTACATCCATCTGCAACCAAAACGTGTGTGTTCCCCCAACAGCCACCCTTTACTCTCTGCCTCTACTAGGGGCCTGAGAGAAGTGTTTGTCCTTCCAGTGACTCACTTTTTTTTACCATGTCCCTGAGATTCTTCTATGTCAGAATTTTCTTCCTTTGCATAGCTGGCCAATGTTCCATTGTGTGGATGGACCCCATGCTTATCCGCTCATCCTCTGATGGACACGTGGGCTGTTTGCCTCTTGTGAGCAATGCTGCCCTGAGCGCCGTGTGCAGACGTCTCTGAGCCCCTGCTTCCTGCATCTACATGCCCACAGAGAGTCGCTAGGGCATAGGGTGACTCTACGTGTAGCCTTTCCCGAAAACACCAAACTGCTTTCTGCCGTGGGGTCACCGCTTTACATCCCCAACAGCAACACACCAAGGCTCACCCCAACTCTCATGGACACTTGTGTTCTGTGGTTTTGATTGTAGCCATTGTGGCGGGCAGGAGGTGGCATCTTTCCGTGGTTGGACTCACATTTCTCAGTGATTAACAGTGGTGACCCGCCTCTCCCTGTGCCTGCTGGCCACTTGGACATCTCTGGAGAAATGTCCTTGCGAGACCTTGAAGGGGGCAGATGTTGCCACTCCAGCGTTCTGTCTCACCTGAAGCCAATGTGGACGCTGGCCCCATTGCCCCAGTGTCATCTTCAGAGCCACTGTTGGGAACTTGGCTAAGGACCAGGGGCTGGCTGGTGAAGCTGGTTGCCTCCGGGCCCTGCCCCCCAGCCTTTCCCAGCAGCCCCCAGGGTTCCTGGGCTATACCCATTGACTGTCAGTGGCGCGAGAACACGCAGGCTGCGCTTTCTCACGGTTTGAGTTACAGACCCTAAGCGGGCTTAGTGATGGGATTAATTAAATGGATCAGAAATTGCCCTTCTCTGTGTCTGCTTTTCACCTTGCTTTCAGCAAGCACCTACTTCAGAACCATCAAGGACTTCCCCCTCCCCCCCCTGAGACCAGGCGGCTCTCAAAACTACTGAGCGCCAATTAATTTGTCTCATTTACATGAAAAAGTGCAGAAGATGTCTTTTTACATAATTAACTATATTTTGCAAGTCATTAAAATTCTGAAGCCCTGCCCACAATAGCACCCTATTCACCACCAAAGATAAGTGCCTTGGCGGGTGGGAATGGCCCCCAGAGGGGCACCTCCCTCATGCATATTCATGAAGGGCTATGCTGCCAGCCCTTGCAAGGTCCCCCTCTCCCTCCCTAGTTTGGAAGAGCTGGTTCCTGCTGGCCCAGTGGGAGGGTAGAGGGCTGGGGTGGGTTCTTGGTGACCACTCCCTCCCCAGGCCAGCACGAGCACTCCTGCCTCTCAGAACTGTCACCAGTAGCCCAGTACAGAGGGCTCAAGATGCCTGCATGCTCTGGATTTCCTGTCCCAAGTCTGCAGACCAGGCTGAGGGTGTCGTTTCTGGTGACACTTCCCAAGGTAGTACCCTTCCAAAGGGTGGGGTCTTGTCTTGTAGGGGATGCCCCCCTCCCACGCCGGTCTGGTCCTACATTGTGCATGCTCTAGGCTAGAGACAAGACCCTTTCCTCTCAGCTCTCCCAGTCTCCTGTAGTCTAGCCAATGAAGCTATTTCTGAGCCTGTGGGGCCCAAATGGGGCTCCAGCAAGAAGCCGCTGTTTGCAGCCCACTGGATCTGTCTCTCTTTGCTTCCCTTTCGTCCTCCATGAGATAAGCCCTCTGCTATCATTAAACAGGTTCAGGGGGACCTATGTTCTGCTGGGAAGCCCTGGTGCCCAGGCTGGCAGGCGCCACATGCTGCTTCTGCAGACGCTCAGGTGCACTAGCCCAGCAAACTCCACCGGGCGTGGGGGAGGGGGAGCTCTTAGTGTCAGGTGTTCCTGCCATGGGAGAGCAGCAGCCCCTTATGTTCTTCCAGGAAGACTTCAGGGGACAGACTCATAGACAGTTCGGAGTGGGGCTTCACGGAAGGGCAAAGCAGGAAGCAAGCTGTCCACACGGAAGTCCTAGCTGGTGACCACAGAGTCACTTCGGGGAAGAGTGGCATGGGGGAACTTAGCTGTTGACAATCTAGAAGGTTCTGTAGGACAACAGTGGCAGCCTGTGGGGTGTGACTCCTAGGGTGACCGAGGAAGTTCGGTGTGTTCCAGAAAAAAGGGAGGGCAGGAGGTTCAGATGCCCAACATTTGACTCCAAAGATCTTCCTTCCAGATAAACTGATTGTCCAGCTGGCTCCAGACTCCTACCAAGTCCACCCCTCAGCTCTTCAACCCAGAAAGTTATGTCCTTGGGACACTCTAATTAACCTAATTACATTGTCTTTCTGTTATAGGAGGGCCTCTCAAGAGTGGGCAGAGTCAACCCAGGAAATGTTTGGCGTTCCCCAGACAGAAGAAACTCAAGGCAGGGCAGCTGGGCACCGGGTCTTCCCAGCAAAGGGACATTTGATTTGGCCTGAGTGCAGCCTCTGTCCTCCCACCCAGAAGCCCACCACAGACTCCTACGGAGATGTGGGCAACAGTTACAGAGTCCTGGAGCTGGTGAGCTGCTCACCAAAGGACAGATGGTTGCCAACTTTGGGACCAGTCTGAGAAAGTGGAGTAGATCCCAGGAGACCAAGCTCAATAGAAAGCTTTAAATGTAAACTACAGAAGCATCAGTGCAAAAAAAAAAAAAAATCCACCATGTTCTGAAGGCTGCAGAGGGATTGAGTGACAGCCCGGGAGCTGGGAGAAGATGGTTCCTGGGGGTCACTTACACCTGTCCTTCTCTCTTCCCTCCCTTCTCTCCCTCTGTCTTTCCCCTTCATTCTCCTCTTTTCTCACCTTCCCCGTCTTTTTCTCCCTCCTCTTTCTCCTCTCCCATCCTTCCTTCTCTCCTTCCCTCCCTCCCACTCTCCCTCCACCTCCTTCTCTCCTCCCTCTTTGCCTTTTCCTCTCACTTCTTCCCTTCTTCTCCCCGTTACCTCCTTTCTTTTTGACATTTTTCCAGACACACGGGTGGCTTGGTTACACGGGACCTAAACTAACCCGGGGGAGAGCAGAACGGCTCCCGGGAAGCCTCAGATGGAAGTCTCTTGGGAAGCAGCTAAAACCCTGTCCTGGGCCACATAGCAAAGCAAGAAAAGACTTGAGAAGAGAGTCTGCCCTGGCCCCTTCCGAAGCTCCCAACTCACGGCCACAGTGTCCTGTCTGTGAAAGTTCCTCGTGATTTCCAGGCCATATACCTCTGCCTTCCTGGTGGATGATAGGGCACTTGTCAAGGTGAAGAGCTGTCAAGAGGATACCCCACCTCCCAAGGGTCTAGATCCATCTTCTAGACCTGTCCAATTAGCTCCCTCCTTAGGTTTTCCTGACCTGGCTTCAGATGGCCCTGCCTGAGGTGCTGAGTAAATCTCCCGCTGCAGGGCAAGCACATGTCTAACCCATGACCATCTCTCCAAATAGCCAGCAGCAGGCACCTCAGTCCCTTCAAAGGACAGCAACACAGCCCCTAGAGACCATCACTGTCACTGTTGAGCCCAGATACATAGGCCAGGCCTACCTGGTCCTCCCCTGACTCTAAGCTCTGAAATGTACCAATACTCTCTCTCTCTCTCTCTCTCTCTTTCTCTCTCTCTCTCTCTCT